>CM016615.1:3803291-4103814 GCA_005393395.2 Gossypium australe
AATGAAATAATAACAATTTTAGTCCATCATGATTACCATTGATTTAATTTAAATATTGTTTTAAAAAAATTAACATTAATCCTTTTAAATTTTATTTTAAACCCTCCAATACCAAAATTTCGATTTCACGTTTGGGCACAATAGATTTTCTTTTTTGAACCCAACTAATTGTTAATTCATTTTTAAATATCGTTTGGATTTGTCAAGATTCACAAGTAGAGCTATTGATATAGTTTCTGAAGTAAGGAGGATGAAGATGTTTTGGTGAACAGGAAGATGAAAAATATCTGTTGGAAAAAATGTAAGTTTTGGAAACATTGAGACATATTCTCAATTAGTAAAGGCGGAGAGTTGAATCATAAAATTATAGTTTTATATTCAATTCCATAAGACCTTTACAACGGTATATCATATGCTCAAAATAGTTGAGTGATGAATGAAAAAATGATGCTCAAACTAAGTCACTTGTGAATATTTGTTGAGAAAAAGAAAAGCTTGAATCCCACGTTGATTAAATACAAATTATAAGATTTGTATATATATAAGAACCCACTTACAAATTATTGAATAAATTAAACTTAAAATTTTATCTCACGCGTGCGTGCGAATTCAAATTTATGGTGTTCGAACAGCAATACGTAATTTATTTCCAGATCGAGTGAAGATGTATTCTATTATTTTTATCAAGCCTTGTTTTCATCGTTTTAATAAAATAAGTTATTATTATTTATTATTGTCTTTGTCCAAATTGATATATATATAATTTTTTATTTCTATAATTTCCTTTGAGGAATTTTATAAATTATTTATATTTGCAAATCTATACGAAAAAGTGAGATTCCCTTTAAAAAAACATATATATTGGTTTACAGGTGGAATCAAGTCAAAATTTTTTTATTAAATTTCATAAATACAATAAAACATGTGAAAAAAATTACAAAAAATAAAATTAATATAGCTTCAAATAACAACAAACAACATTGCTTAAAAAAATGAAGGTTTAAAAAGTTTTTATATTCTTTTAAAATTTAAAATTTAAGGTTGATTTGGATGGACGGTATGTTTAACTGTAGTTTGTGTAAAAACAATAGTAACGGTGAAATTAGATATTGTAACGATACTATAACATAAGATAAAAAGTAAGTTACAAATTTATTATAATAATTGAGGTGTAAAAAATAAAATAAAAAGCTAAAATTTAAATCTTTACAAGTACAGTCTTCACATAAGTCATTTTAATGCAAGCCCTAAAGTTGTTAATAATAAAAATTCAAGGACTTGAGTAGATAATTGATTACAGATTTTTTTTCTCTTTTTATTTTATTTTTTAAAAGATAAATAAACATACCTTGAAAAATAAAATAAACATAAACCCAGCCAAATAACAATGGACATTGCTTATTAATATTGACTACATGCTATTAGTATCAGAGAGTAAGACGTAATGTAATGGTGTGAAATTTACATATTTTTTAAAATTTTTCGATTTTAGAGAGTTAATTTCATATTTTTTATTTTTTTAAAATTATAATTTTAAGTATTATTTTATTGATAAAATAAAAAAATATTTTTTTATATTTTTAAAGAGTAAAAATCAAATTAACAAAAATTAAAATAGTTGAAGGCTACAAAAATTTTACACAGTTTTCTATAATTGTCACATCGACAATTAATGGTAAAAGTGGGTGGTTGTTTATTGCCTTAAGTGTACTTTAAGTTTGAGTTGTGCCAGTCGCGTCATATTTATTTAGAGTTAATTGTATTACACTATGACCGTCGTATAATTTAATCCGAAAATTAACTCCATACATTTGAGCATTTTAATTAGATCTTTAAACTATTAATGTTATATTAATAAAGTCCATTTGTTACAAATTGACCCGAAAATTAACTCCAAAAATAAGATTGAAATTATGATATATTATTTTTAATATATTATATAAATACATGTCAGTGTTTTTTTTAGTTTTTTTATTATAATAAAAATATAATTATTTTTTTAATATCTAAAATTGTACTTATTTATTGTAATTAAGTCATTTTGGCGTTTGCATTCATGGATCTTTGTTTGCTATATAAATCAAGAAACAAAATCCAACCATTTTCGTAATTACTGCTTTTGCATTTCAAACTTCTTCTCTTTCAATCAATTTTTACAACGAAGATGGTCACGCTCAATACGGTCCCACCGTCGATTTCTTGTTGTTCTTCTTCTTCCGGTTTCGATACCGGACCGTCGGTACCGGTTCCCAAAGTTGGTTTCGTTAAGTTACCAAGGTCGAACGGCGGTAACCATGCCAGGTTGAGCTTAGTTCAGGCGACAGAGGAATCCACCGTTGCGACGACGAATGGTCGTGTTGCTGCAGTTTCCGGTACCTTCTTTATATAATATTCATGGTGATCAAGTGTTTAATTTTCAATTTTTTTTGGGGTCAAGATTCTGGTTTAAGGTTCTCTCTCTTTTTCTTTTTTTTTTCTCGCATCTCTGGAATTGGATTGAAAATTGACTATACTTTTTTTTCTTCAAAGAAAACTGAAAATTCTTTTATTCTTTCACTAACTTTTGACTTTCTTTTTGAGTTTTGGTGTATAAAAGACGGCCTTTTAGGTACTGCCAAATGTGGTATCTTCAGCTGGCTTTTTTTGGGGGGGCTTTTAGGCAAGTTTATTCTCATAAAAAAAAAAAGAAATTATGAAGTTGGGGGAAGGGCTAATTAGCTTGATTTTTTGAAGTTAATTGCAAACTTAATTGGGTCCTCCACTTGAAAACTTAATTGGTTTGATCATCCCCTTTTTCAATGATTATCCATGAAAATTTGGCTTGATTGATAGGTTCCCCAACCTATATTGATGAAGGACTCTACATTGAAAATAGGCTCAATGAATATTATTTGTGGTTAAATCTTAAGATGACTTATTGTGGAAAAATAGAGCAGCTGAACCCATATTTAGACCATCCATTAGCTTCTGTTTGTACCTTTCATGGTCTTAAGCAAGGTCATAATATGGCCTATTTTTATAACCAAGATTGTTGTTTGTTTAATGGACAAGTTGGGAATGATAAAGTTGAGCTTGGGGGCACTGTTAGAGTATGCCCTGCTTATATGAGCAAAATTTTCTTTTATGGTGGTGTTACTTATAGAGTTCCATAGCCTTGAAGTCATCAACTTTCCACTCTGCATAAGATTGGCCTTTAAAAGCACATGTGTAATGAAATGGTTGGGTTGGGATCCAAAATCACATTTTTTCTAGATTGAGATGAAGGTTTAAAGACCAATCACAACATGTTGTTTGAAGGACTGAATCTATAAATCTTAAAACAAAAAAGAGAAAGTTATTGGTAAAGCAAAGCCTTTGCTTTATACTGGCTTCTTTTTTATTTGTGATGATAGTACCTATAATTAATTTAACTGCTGAATTCTTAAGCATCAGCCTTTTTCATATTTGACTGTTTATTAGCTTTAGGTGCTGATCTTTTATTTTTTGTTAAATGGCTTTCTTAATTTGGGAGATTGTGTTCTTAGCTTATGGAATAAGTTAGTGGAATTTTTTTCTCAAATATTTGTATTTGACACGTGTTCGACATATATTCATTTACGAGTATGTTGATATGATTTTCTCAATGTATGGAGAAACTTAAAAAACTGAGCATGCTCAGTTGTTCATATAGCCGAATCCAGGTAGCATAGGTGTGAAGTCGTGATTTCTTTGGATATGGTTTCTTTCCGGTTGGATTTTCTTAGGGTTCTGATTCCAAACGTCTAACTAGGTGAAAATGCCCATCAGATGGCCACTAAAGGAAAGCCAGGGAACATAGTATGGCACAAAAGTTCAGTTGATAAAGTTCATCGGCAAGAGTTACTTCAGCAAAAGGGTTGTGTCATATGGATTACGGGTCTCAGTGGTTCAGGTTTGATTAAGTAATTTATATGGTTTTTTTTCTCATTTATGCTAATCTCCTTTCTATCAACTTATTTCTTGTTTTTTGCTATATATTGAGCGTATAAGATGGCTTTATGAGCTTATGATGTGCTTTAGTAGTCTCTTTTATGTGCTAAAACAACAAAAGAAAAGTTTCCGAAAACTAAACCACTGGTCTTTTAGTTGTGGAGGAACTTGTAAATTCAAAACCAAGAACTTGGATCAACATAACTGACATTTCAGAGGGCCTTCTTTGTGACTATCATGCTTTTATGCCATTATGGTGCTACCTCTCTCTCACCGTGGTCTACGAATTCAGGAAAGAGCACATTGGCATGCGCGCTGTGCCATGCCTTGTATTCAAAGGGAAAGTTGACTTACATCCTTGATGGTGATAATGTTCGGCATGGCCTAAACCGTGACCTTACTTTTAAAGCTGAAGATCGTGCAGAGAACATTCGAAGGATTGGTAAATGATGATTGATTCCTCGTCAGTCATTTTATCAGTTTCATTCTCTTCTTCTGATGGTTTCAACTTGCAACGATTCAAAAACAGGAGAGGTGGCAAAGCTCTTTGTTGATGCTGGCATCATCTGCATTGTCAGTGTGATATCTCCCTACCGAAGAGACAGGGATGCATGCCGCACGCTGTTACCAGATGGAGATTTCATTGAGGTATGTGCTGCCTTTATTTGTGAGAGAGCTTTTATATCAAATATATGTTGTACATTGCTTTTAAGAAGAATCCACTGGCTAATGCAATGAACAGGTGTTCATGGATGTGCCAATCGAAATATGCGAGGCAAGGGACCCAAAGGGCCTGTACAAACTTGCAAGAGCTGGAAAAATTAAAGGTGTCTTTTCCTGAATTTTATTAATCTTGAAGATTGGTATAAGCTAACAATTAAAAGAATAGCTTATATAATATTTCTTCGTAGGTTTTACCGGGATCGATGACCCATATGAACCACCTCTGAATTGTGAGGTATGTGTATTATTGGAGTAACATTCTTATAAGCTCGTTCTTGTTCAAATATGCATCTAAATGTCATTTAGAAATGGTTCAATGGCTATGGCTATATGAATATGATATAAATTCAATCATGGTTCAAGCATCTCGACCTGAACACGTCAAACCCGTGCTTGTTTTTAAAATACAAAGCTTTCCATTTTACAGTTAGCATTACCACCAAAGGGATACAGCTGTGCTTCCCCATGTGAAATGGCTGAAACTGTGATATCTTACCTGGAGGAGAAGGGGTACCTTCACGCATAAGAAAACTCGGTAACATAAGTCTTTTTGGAACCAATGAAATTCGATTCTTTTCTAAATCAAGGGAAAAAAATTTATGGTTCCCTGTATCTGTATGATCCTGTTTCTGGCATGAAGGAAACTTAATTGTTTCCTGTATGTGTAGTTTTATGTTATTGTATCAGATAGTTAATCAATCGATTAATTAGAATCTGTTTCCTGTATTAGGCCTTATTAAAAGCCATTGTAATGGGGGGAGTATTTGGGTATGGATTAGGTGGCAAATAAAATGGTGATTTGGTGTATGAATTTGTATCATATGGCATTGCAATGAATTTGCTTATGAACAAACTCAGATTTTTCTCTTTTAAGTTGCCCTTTTGAAGTTTGTACAATTCTTCTCTGCTTTTTACTTTTAGGTGCACAGATTTTGTATGCATCAAGGATTTTTAGTTTTTCTTTTCCCTCTCTATTTACTGCATGTGGATAATCATACCAGTGATTGAATCAATTAAATCCAACAATTATTAAATAAATAGTTAAAATTTTTATAGAAGTTAAAAATATATTAAAAATAAAAAAATTGGTTTAATCAGTTAAACTAACAATTATTTATTTATTTATTTCGGTTTTCGATTTTTAATTAGTTTAATCTTATGTTTGGATAGATGTTACCAGTCAATTTTTACAATAAGCAGATCCATCAAGCAATTGTGGTTGAGAGATGATTCCTCCTTCCCTTAGATAGGATAGTCTTTAGCTAATAGGCAGACAACTAGAATCACACTAAAAATAAAAGTTTGATGATTCGTTCTGATACTCATTAAAAGGTTTGGTTATTAGCAAGTGTTGTAACTTCGCGTAGAACAATTAGTAAAAGTAATTGGATGATGAGCACCGGTGTTTGCAAGGTCACGTTTAAAGAATGAATCCACTACATGAATTAAAAGTAAAATCACCATAGGAGCTCAATCAAAGTAGCACATCTTATAATTACTATAGTCTCCATGTGTATGATGTTATTTGGATAACAAGAAGATCCCCTTGCTCTCAAATGCCTTACTCCTAAAGGCAGCAGAATTTGAAGTTAATTAATCTTTAAAATGCATCAATGAAAAAGTTGCTTCATCAAAAGATTTTATGCTTAATCTCCACTCACATTATGAAGAATACTGTTTACTTTTTTTTTTTTTTATGTAAATCTATAGAAGATTTTCATGTAGTACTTGAAGGATTTTATCCGATGGTTATTTGAATATAGTTTTACTTAACGGTGTAGAGAAAGCCATCTTGTCAAACCTGTTGCCCTCTCTTAGCACATGTGTCAAGCGTATCATCCAATATCACTATTGAGCAATCCTGCTTCTCTCCAGTTGCTTGAATTTTTTGAATAGCTTCTTTACTATCTGTCTCAAGGATCACATTTTTCATGTCAAGACTCCATGTAATTTGGAGCCCGTCCAGAATTCTCCATAGTTCCGCCATGGTCGCTGAGTAACGCCTAATATTCCTTGTGAACCCCGCAATCCAAAATCCATCATGATCACAGACAACTCCAAAATCCAAAATCAAATACCTTTAAATGAGCTTGTGATTAGTTGGTCAATTTTTTAAAAGATTATCCTCCTAAACAAAGGTCAAGTTGCTAAATCTTATATTTGTCGTATATAAATCTATAAAAATTTGTCAACTAATAAAACACATGTGATGTCATTCGAAGTGATATAACACTTTATTTGCTTTTAACTCTTTTGCTTGTGTTCTGTTCAAGTGTTCAAACATTCCTCACTAATAATTCATACATTGCACACCAATAATGTTTGACAAATAATTTGTGTTTTAAAGATTTTGATATGTTCATGTATTTGTATTTTGTCATGCTCAAATCTTCGTTTTATTTATTTTTTCCATGTCACGTGATTTTATTGCGTCCAACATTGATATCCTAAGGATTAAAAGATTAAATGAACCTCAAACTTTGAATATTAAATTTTTTATACAATACAAGTTCAAATTCACACACCCACTATGATATTTTCTAATAAAAAAAAACACATAAAATTAACCCATTGGACCTGGTTTAATCCAAAATTTGAGGGAACTTAAAACACCAAATGGTGTTTTCATATTGCAATTGACATTGAACTAGTCTTTTTGATGATTTCATGAATCATTTTAGCTGTTCTTCGCAGTCTTCCATTTCCAAGAGAGGAGCCTTACCATTAGATGAAACCCTTTCATCTTCTTTTGATTGTCCCCATATTACAGCATAAAATCCCATTGATATAATAGTTGCTCCAATTATACTGCAAAATTTAGATAGATGTATATTAAAAAGAATCAAATAAATTTAAATTATAAGGGAGTTAACATTTACTAACAATTATTTTTTTTTTCCATTGAATTTCAAACACATTCATCTATATATGTGTGTTTAAATTGCATCTCAAATGATTCTTATAAAAATTGGTATCTCAAACTACGGAAAAAGAGAGTTTTAGTACCTTCCAAGATGTAAAGAATCACCTAGGAAAATGGCACTCATGAAAGCAGCAATGGCAATTGACAGTGGACTGAAAATTGCAATGTAGACAGGTCCTTTCAAATGGAGGCCCCATGTCATCACAAGTGTCATAAAGGATTGGATAGCACCCTAGACAAAAATAGACAAAAGAAATTTATGCTACTCAAATTCGGATTCAGTAAAAATTATAATGTATTAAAAATTAGATTATATATTATTTTTTTATTTAAAAAATAGATAAATTAGTTTTTTTTTGGTTAAAAATTTCATCTAATTTTATTGTAAAAAATCTAGTACCTCATACTAACATACAGGGACTAATTTTTAACAGCAGTAAGAAAAGTACTAAATTATCCTTTGATTTAACTTATATGATTTAACAAAAACAAATACAATTCAACTCTTAGTTCAAAAACTCTCATGATATCTTTACCGATGTACATGTCTCGAGTAGCAAATTGTAGTTAATCATCAAGTTCTTACTGAGTATAGGACTGCTACAACTGCAACACCAGGCCTTAGCATCCAGGAACTCAAATCAAATTCTACTATTAAGGAAACTGGTGCAGATATCATTGCCCCACATAAGTTGTAAAACAATGCAACTATCAACTCAGCTGGGTAAATCTCCATAACGAGGGTCTAGGAAGTTTTCGAAATCCCAAGTTTAGTTCAGTTCAGTTTAGAAAAAATGGATCTAAGGAGCCCAAAGAGATGTCTGATGTACCTGAACAATCATCTGGATTGCAAACAGAAGATAAGCAAAAAAGAGTAAGATCCCACCAATGATCCAATTTGCCTCTGAACTTTCTAGGGGGCTCTGAAGTATAACTTTGGGGCCTTTGTAAAGAACAACTAGTAATGCTCCTGATACTGATGTTATGGTCCCCATGATTTTAGCTTGACTGCTTGAGCTTCTCAAGGCTACCTTTTCCAATCTTGTTAATTATAGTTTCAAATGAAAGGGAGAAAAACAAAGAATTAGGTTGACTTATCAACTTTGCTACCATTTATAATGTTATATACAATTTTAATTTGGTGCATTTGTTTATATCGAACTTTAATTTTGGTTTAAGTTTCACATTTTATTAATCATGTTATCTAAGTGGCACAAATTTTCGTTAAACCATGTGTAAATTACTAACATGACATTTTATTAGATTAAAAAACAAACAAATAAACAAACAGCGAAAAGACTTCTTTAGTTCCTTTCAATTTCGAAAGTGAGTAAGTAAGGGCAATTAATCACAAAGTTAATTTTTTTCATCGATTTTACATAAATTTTATTATTATGATTTTAAATTTAGTTCTCGTAATTTACACATTTTATCAACTTGGTCATGGTTTAACAAATTTATTCCGCAATATTTTTGTAAATGTGTAAATGTTGAGGTTAAATTTGTTGAATTATTTAGAATCAAGAATAAATTAACAAAATATGTAAACATTAATGGCTAAATTTGTTATTATACCAATCAAAACTATGCGAAATTGATTAAAGACATTAAGGTCGTGATTAATTATCCTTAATTGAAAGGGATTAAATTACTCTAATTTTTTAGAGAGACTAATTTACTTAATTTCAAAATTGAAAGGGACTGAAGAGATATTCTTACTAAAATAAACACACTTACGAAAAAGGATTTATTATTTCCTCATGAAATCTATTTTCTTAAATCTATGTATAAATAATTTAAATTTATTTGTTTATTTTTTAACCTAATAAAATGTCATATTAATAATTTATACATGATTTTACGGAAAATTGTACCACAAATAATAGAATTAGTGAAATATGAAAAACAAACAAAAATTAAAGTTTAATATCTACAATTGTACCAAATTAAAATTAATGTATAACATTGCAAATTGTATCAAAATTTATTTATGATTTTGATATTTATTCTGGTTTTTAACTTATGAACAAGGCATGTCAATAAATATGCTAGAGCACAGGTGGAGATAAAAGGAGTCAAAAGGGGCATTAGCCCCTAAAAAAATAAAAAAAATTATCATTAGCTTTTCAAAAATTTTAAAAATTTTAATTAAAGTGTTTAAAATTCTCATTAATTCACTTAATTTTAAAAAAAAAATCTATGTTTTGATTACTGAACTTTAAAAGTTACAAAATGATAATTAAATTATTCGAAAATTTTTATTTAATTAATTGGATTGTCAATTTGTTGTTGTACGATATTCTTTGTTTGCACCACTTGCACCAATCAAAAGCTCTCATTCTCCTTTTCTATAGTTCAATATTTTTTAAAGAAACAATTTTGAACGTCACAAATCTGCGAACCAATATCCAAACAGGTTTCTTCGTTGATCTCAAACATTGACCGTTAGATCAACTTAGATCTAATGTATGTTCTTTTACTCATTAATGGGTATTGATCTATCGTACGGATCGTCACATGGAAATCACTAACCAAACTTTTTTTTAAAAAAAAAATTAACAACCTAATGACTTAAATGAAAATTTTCGAATAGTTCAGTGACCATTTTGTAACTTTTTAAAATTGAGTGATTAAAACATAAACTTTTAATAATTAGTGATGTTGGGTGTAGTTTACCCTTCAATTTAATCTCTTTTGTTAAATGAAATTTTGCATTTTTAGCTCTTCTAACATCTTTTAACCCTTTTGTTTTGCTAAAACCCAAATCCAAACCGAGCTGAATCAAGAAAAAAGCATAATCGAATACTACATATAGAATGAGAGAAACATAAAGTAATTTAGAAAATAAGGTTTCATTCATATCACCTTTGACAAACACTACCAACCTATATATACATAGAGAAATGACAAACTATTTAACAATAATATATTTGAAGTTTAAATGGGGATAATAAAGCTAATAATAGTAATAAAGAAAAGGAAGAATCCCAACAATAAGATCAAGGCGGTTGAAGAATCTTATCATGCCCCAGCAAGATGGACGACGTCGAAGTGAGGCCAATCTTGTTGATGATGTGAATAAACTGTCGGCGAGGTAACAGTTTTGTGAGAGCATCAGCAAGCTGGTCGGTAGTGGAAATATGAGACACACGAAGGCAACCGCTTTGTACTTGTTCACGAATGAAGTGGTAGTCTAGCGCAACATGCTTCATGCGTGAATGAAATACTCGAGTGGCACAGAGATGAGTGGCTCCAACATTGTCGCAATATATCACTGGTTGTTGTGGTATGATGACACTGAGTTCAGACAGAAGGGAGCACAGCCAGCGTAATTCAGCAGCTTTATCAGCCACGGAACGATACTCAGCTTCGATAAAAGATCAAGCAATCATTTTCTATTTCTTCGAGCTCCAAGACACGAGAATGCGACCAAGATAGATAATATAAGCACTTGTAAAGGTAAAGCCATCTTTGTCACTAGCCCAATCAGCACCAGAGAAAGCATGAAGGGCAATATGCGAATGACGATGGATGGAGAGGCCATGGTCCAAGGTACCATAGAGATAGAGTAATAGTCGTTTAACGGCAGTCCAATGGTCGGTCGTAGGTTGATGCATGAACTGCGACAACTTGTTAACAACATAAGAGATATCGGGTCGTGTTAACGAGAGATACTGAAGATTGCCAACAATGGTGCGATAGGCAGCTGCATCTGCTAATGGGGAACCAGAATATAATGTAAGAGACACCGAGGAGGACATAGGTGTTGGTACCGGTTTAGCTTCAGTCATCTGAGCTCTATGAAGAAGGTCAGCAATGTATTTGCACTGACTAAGAAATAAGCCATCAGCATGGGGAATGACCTCGACATCAAGAAAATAATGCAAGTGACCAAGATCCTTCAATGAGAACCGAGCGGATAGGTGTTGAAGAAACTGAGATATAACTGAAGAGGTATTGCCTGTAATGATGATATCATCAACATAGATAAGAAGATAAATTACAGTACTGTGGCCACGAAAGACAAGCAGCGAGGCATCAACAATAGAGTTGATAAATCCAAAAGATAGCAAGAATGACCGTAATTCATGATACTAAGCACGCGGAGCCTGTTTAAGCCCATAGATAGCTTTCCAAAGCTGGTACACATGATTAAGATTATCGTGGTCGATGAATCCTAGAGGCTGAGTCATGAACACATCCTTTGAAAGGGTGCCTTGGAGGAAGGCGTTATTGATATCAAGATGATGAAGGGCCCAACCATGACTAGCAGCAAGGCTAAGTACCAGACGCACCGTGGTTGGTTTAACAACGGGACTAAAAGTTTCTGTAAAATCGATGCCCGAGCATTGATGGAAGCTTTTTGCGACTAGACGGGCTTTGTACCTGTCAAGTGAACCATCAGGATGATATTTAGTACGGAATATCCATTTACAGCCTACTACATTTTGAGTGGGGCACGATGGAACAAGTTCCCATATTCCATTGCGAAGAACATCAAATTCATCGGACATGGCACACCTCCACTGAGGGTCTTTTAAGGCTTGAGTAACTGTGGTTGGTTCATGGGTAAGGAGGTGGAGTTTTGCATGAAGGTTGAGTTTTTGAATGGGTTTGCGTATATTGTGTTTAGAACGAGTAACAACACCGGGAGAGGGTAAATGTGGCTGTATGGCGGTGGTGGTTGGTAATTCAAGTTGAATGGAGGTGGGGAGGGTTGGTAATTCAGGTTGAGTAGGTGTAGTGGTTGGTGAGACAGTTTGGTCTAGAGTAGTCGGAAAAGACGGTTGAAGGTTTGGATCAGATGAAGTGGTGGAAGGACATGGAGTATCAGAGGCGGGTGTAGTTGTAGGTGTTGAAGCGGATGAAGTAATGATTGGTATAGACAATGAGCACCACTCAAAAATAGTAACGGGTGTAGGTCTAGGGAGAGTAGGTGCAGTTTGTGTAAAAAGGAAAACGGTTTCAATAAAACGAACATGACGAGAAGTATACAGGCGATGGAAAGACGTATCAAGGTAGAGATAGGCACTCTGAGAAGACGAGTAACCGACAAAGAGACAAGGGGTCGATCTGGGTTCAAGTTTATGAGAGGCATAGGGACGTAGCCGGGATAACAAAGGCAACCAAAGCTTCGGAGTTTGCTATAATTAGGAAGAGTGCCAAAAAGTTTGAAGTATGGGGAGTCATTGTGAAGGGTAGGCATAGGCACACGATTTATAAGATAAACGACTGTGGAAATGGCATTTGACCAATAGGATAGAGGCATTGAGGCATGGGAAAGAAGAGAGAGACCATTTTCTACTATATGTCGATGTCGACATTCAGCAAAGCCATTATACTTGTAACAACCTGGTTTAGACCCTAGTCAGAATAGTGGTTTTGAGACCATAAATCCGAGGTTAGAAAAATATTTTAATATTATTTTGTGTTTACAGTATGTGATTGAGTATGTGTGAAAATTCTGTGTGAAAATTCTATCGTTTGTGTGCTGAATTATGAAAAAGGACTTAATCGTATAAAATGCAAAAGCTGTGTGCTGATTGTTAAAGTGCTTATTTGGCATGACTTTTTACATGAGGAGTCCTTATGTTGTTATTAAGCCATTAATAGATTGGATGGACATCAATAGGCATAAAATTGTTGATAAAATGGTTTAATAAACAAGGGTAAAATGGTAAACTATGTGTAAGTTAATATTAAATAAAACAAAGCTTAAAATTAGTGGCATTTTTCATCTTGTTCCACCAAAATTGAAAGAAAAAGAGAGAAAATAAGCTTGTTAGGTTTCGGCACAAAGCTTAGTTAATTGAGGTATAATTTTTGATCGATTTTTGATGATTTTTACGTTTTTGTGATCGTTGCTTTGTGTTCTATCAAACCCATGCTTTAATTTTAGAATTTGATGAAGGTTTTGAGAAGTGCCATTGATGAATATGTGGGCTTTGTGTTGTTAGTTGGTAGAATATGAAAATTTAATGTTGTGTTAACATAGTTTGTATTTGAATTTTTGATGAAATTGAGTAATTTGGGTTAAATTGTGAAAATAATAATTTGAAGGACTAAAATGTAAAATAAATGAAATATATGAGCTTGTATGAGTATAAGAAAAATTAGGCTAGGCATGTGTGAAGTGAAATTATATGAATTTGATGAGTTTATGAAATAGGGACTTAAGTGTCGAAATGTGAAAATGTGAGGGCTATTTTGTAAAATGCCTTAAATATGTGTGTTTGGGCTAAATTGAATGATTTGGTGATTGAATAAGCTAAAGTTGAATATATATAGATCAAGAGAAGAGAGATTAGGATCGATATCGAGACAAAGATAAAGTGCTCGATTAATCGACTTGTTTTGTTATTTTGACGTCCGAGGTAAGTTCTTTTATAATACGAATTATTTAGATTATGCTCATGTGCTATACATATTGAAAGATTGTGTGGTTGATAAATCATTAATGATAAATGTGAATTGAGAAATGAGGCATTAAGTGTGCGAAATAGAATTGATACAGTAAGGAACGACACTGTATGTGTGAAATAAAAAAAGTATCGACTACTTTGATTGGCACTGTGTGTGCGATACCAAGCTAAATTTGGTTTAAAATAAAGGCACTAAGTGTGCGATGATATTTAAGCTTCGACTATGAAATTGGCACTAAGTGTGTGATTGAATCGAAGGGTAAATGAAGATTGATCGAAATGCGGTATCAAGCATTGAGTAGCAAAATTTGTCGTTAACTAAGTGTTGGCAAAGGTATGTATGGAACTTATGTGGTTGATGAATTTTGAAATAGATGAACGAATAGTGATGTGAGTATTGGATATGGATGAGATTGTGCATTCTTGTAAACTAATCTATGTGATGGTTTATTTTGTGTATTGATTTGAATCATTGAGTTAAATGTATTATATTATGAACTTACTAAGCTTTAAAGCTTACTGTATGAAGTTTTCTCTGTTTTATAGTGTAATTACAGCTAGCTTGGATTTGGGATCGTCAGCGACTCAATCACACTATTGGCTATCTATTTTTGGTACTTTTGGAAGATGTATATATTTGGTATATGACATGTATAGGCTAGTGATTTGGGCATGTTTTGAGTTGTATAGTCTTGCCATGTGATATGGCTTAAAAGTTGAATGTTGTTGGTATATATATGTGTGGATTATGTGATTGATGAAAATGGTATGTTTCATGCTTAAATTGGTTGATGAGAATGACGGTTTAAGTGTGAACTTGTGGTATGAATTATATGATGCTTAACTTATATGATTTGGGATGTGAAAATGGTATTTTAGATGAACTTATTTAAGTAGAAATTGAGTATGGAAATAAATGGTGTGGTTGATGATTAATTGGTGTATATATTGATATGTTTTGGTTGCCATTTAAGGTATAAATGCATATGGTTTGATGCTTGTGGGTGATCCTAAGTGTGGGTGTCACATTTGGCCTTGCAAATGGCCTATAATTGCCCGTACGGTTGAGCACATGGGCTTGTGGCTCGACCGTGTCCTTCGTGGTTGTGTTTCAAAAACAAGTCAGTTTCGACCACGGGCTAGGCACACGGTGTGTGACTGGCCGTGTGGTGCAAGTCAGTGTCGACTATGAGTGAGGCACACGAGCATGTCTAAGGCCGTGTAGACAAGTCAGTATGTATGCCCCGTTTTGCCACAGCTTGGACACACGGGCGTGTCCGAGGCCATGTGAGGCACACGGCCTACCCACACGGGCGTGTGACCTCTGTAGCTTTGAAAAATGTTTGATTTCCAGAAATTTTGTATGTGTTTGGTTTAGTCCCGACCCCTTTCTAATAAACACGAGACCTCATTAAGGGACTATATGCATATATTTTGATATGTTTGGATGATGATATACTTTGTGTTGTAAAATAATTGTGAATGATCCGAATTGATCGGTAATGCTCTTTAACCCTAGACCGACGATGGTTACGGGTTAGGGGTGTGAGGAGGAGATGTAAGATAGGAAATTTCATTGATGTTGAAAAACGGCAATAAGGCTTGGTATTTACCGCCATTGTCTGAATAGACTGTTTTAATTTTAGTGTCGAAGAACTTTTCGACGACAGCTTTGAAACGGATGAAACTATCACGAGCCTCGGACTTGCTCTTTAAAGGATACAACCATATGTATTTGGTGAAGTGATCAACAAAGATTATATAATATTTAAATCTGTCGACAGAGTGTATTGGAGAGGTCCATACATTAGTAAAAACTATTTCAAGAGGGAATGAAGATAATAAGGTGGAATCAGAAAAAGGAAGTTTGTGACTTTTATTAGAGTGATAAGCATTACAATATGTATCCGACAGAGAAGATGTGTTAACATCTAAATGAAAAGAGGAAATCATGTACTTGAATGTCGAGAGAGATGAGTGACCAAGTCGTGATGCTAGACAGGAGGTGTTGTCTTTATTGTAAAGAAAGCAAGTAACAGGGTAGATGTTACGGGCCACTCATAGACACCATGTTTAGGTCGACCTCGGAAAAGAACTGTCCCGGTCTGTAGATCCTTGACAAGAAAAGAAGAAGTTAAGAATTCAATAGAAGCATTGTTCGATTTGCAAAATTGAGACACAGAAATTAAATTGCGTTTTATATTAGGAGGACAGAGGACATTAGATAGAGTAAATGAGTGAGAGGGAGTGGGAAGAGTGGTAGAACCAGAGTGAGTAATAGCAAGGCCAGAGCCATCACCAATCATTACTTCATCCGAGCCATTGTAAGGATTGTGAAGAGATAAATTTTGGAGATCGGCTGTGATGTGGTGTGTAGCACCACTGTCTAATAGCTAAGGATCAGAGGGTGAGGAATTGGATGTAGCTACATGAGCTTGAGGTTGCCATGGTGGAGGCGTACGAGATGTAGATGAATTGACCTGACGTGGAGGTGTGGCTGCATTCGAGAACTGTTGATGAAAGAGAGAGCACTGAGTGACAACGTGCCCCTGAGTTCGGCACCACTGACATTTGCCCAAAAAAGGACGCATAGGTCTATTATACTGTTGAGATGTAGATGGCATAGGAAACCGATGAAACCGCTGCTTGGAGCGTTTAGTGTGAGTTGAGTAGGCAGCGACTGATACACTTGAGGAGGAGTTGTGTAAGGTGAGCTCTCTGTTGATCAGTTTCTCATGTAACTCATCAAAGGTGATGACAGTATCGCGACTATTAACAGCATCTATAACTGGTTGAAAGGTGTCATCAAGCCCTTCTAGGACTTTTTCAATAAGATCCTCTACATCTAACGGTTTACCAAGAGTAGCAAGCTCATCTGCTTTGATTTTAATAGCTTGCATATAGTCCGTGATAGTTTGGGAGCCTTTGGAAATGTTTTTGAAATTATCTTTGATTTGTTTGATATGACCACGAGATGGACGAGCATAAGTGTGGACCGTGCAAGTTTTAGCTGAGGTTGTGCATCGTAAGACTAGAGGTACAAGATTTTGGGAGATGGTGCCAACTAATGCACCAAACAAAAGTTTGTCTTGTCGTAACCATGTCTGATATGCCAGATTGATGGAGGTTGTGTTATTGGTAGTGATAGTTTTTGGTGGACAGGGATGTGTGCCATCAATGAATTTGAAGAGGTCATAGCCTATGAGGATAGATTCAATTTGGGTTTTCCAGGAAAGATAATTGGTAGAGTTGAGTTTGATAGAGTTTTGGATTGTGACTATGGTGAGAGGATTGTTGGGGTCAAGAGGGTTGGAAAGGGAATTTTCAATAGCCCTTGGAATCGAAACCTAACGTTGTTTGAGATAGGCGACTGATACCATATAGAATGAGAGAAACAGAAAGTAATTTAGAGAAGAAGGTTTCATTCATATCACCTTTGACAAACACTACCAACCTATATATACATAGAGAAATAACAAACTATTTAATAATAATATATTTGAAGTTTAAATGAGGGATAATAAAGCAAATAATAGTACTAAAGAAAAGGAAGAATCCCAACAATAAGATCAAGGCGGTTGAAGAATCTTATCACTACATTCGAATTGATTTTCCATTTTCTTAAGTTTTAAGGTTAGAAGAAAGAAGAAGAAACCTGAAAAGCACAGCAAGTATGAAGGTAAAAGCTGGTCCCAAATTGCTCATTGCAGAAGCTAGAGTTGGGGAGCTATAAGCTATACCTTTGTAAGCACATATTTGAGCTAAAAACCTGCCCGAGAAAAATCTTAATTTTCACATTTCCATCTTCAAATTGACAAAAGAAAATATATGAACACATACCCAATAAGCCCAATAAGGAACAATCTAGAGCCAAGGTAGAAATATTTCAATGAGGGAACCGTTGCTCTTCTGCATTAAAAACAAGCAAAAGTTTTCAATGGTATGTCGGGATAGATCATAAACTGTGTGAAAAGAAAATTGGATGGTATATTAAGAAATTACCTGGGAAAAATAAAGGATAATGGGAGAAGAACAAGAGCTGCAACAACATAAGAATATGTGATGAAGATATATTGATTCATACCCTTTGAAGTTGCTTCTTTGAACAAGATGTTTACACCTACATTTGTGCATACTGCTGTAACCATGGCTATTAATGGTAGAACATCGTTGTAACAGTACCTTCTTGCCATTTAAGTCCCCTTGTGTTTGCACTGGTTTTCTGGGAAGAAAGGAAATGGTAGGACGATCTTTACTAACTACAATTGCTGATGATTTTTATGTATAGTTCAATTATTATTGATATATAGTGAGTTGATTTTTATGAAACATAATGATTATGGTTTATCTTTGATGGTTGAAATTTGGTGTAATTTGATTTGTGGGTGAATTAATGAATAAAATAAGAAAAAGATGGTATAGTTTTTCTATTCTAAGGAACGCCGAACGGCTGTAGAACGGGGGCTGAAAAAGATAAATGGATTAAAAATTATTATATTTTTAAGCAACAGAATTTTTTTTATGAAATTAAATTATAATTTTTATAATTTTTAATATTAATATAAATTTTTAACGAAACCGGAGCCTTACCAACCCTTAACTACGTCTCTGTTTTTAAAGGCACTTTATTCATTTTATCATTGTTTTTGAATTTTAAATTAGAAAAATTAAGATATTTTGATAGGGTTAATAATAGAGATTAGATAAAGTTTGAAGGATTAAATCCTTCCATTTATTTAATTGATTCAATAATAAAATGAATGAATAAATAAAATAGATAAAAATTAAAGAAAAATCTAGATAAAAATGCTCTCTGTCAAGATGCTGGTACAAAGGACTCCTCTATGGAGATTTTGATTCCTAAGAAAGTCTGTTTTAAGGATAAAATTGAGGATTTGGGTAAGTATATGCTGGTTGATTTCTGAAACTGATTTTATCTTTTTAATTCCTTTATTTTTCTTTACAATTAATTTTAGTGTTTTCAATAAAAGAGAAAAATATTAGGTTTTATAAGGAAATTCTTATATTTTTATAGGGAAAATTTTAAGTTTTTACACGTAATTAAGTAAGTTACATGTGAGAAACTTGGGTTTCATTTTAGTAGTTGAATAGTTCAATTTTCTATACAAGTCCAAGTTTTTTTTTTTGAAAAAATAGAATTAATTTTAATTACTAAAGTTAAGTGATTAAAATGAGTTTTTTTATCGACAAATTAACAACGGGATGACTAAATTGATAAAAGCATATAACCATATTGATTAAATTATAAAACTATGTAGCGGCAGTGCTTATATTGCAAACTTTTTATTTTTGATACCAAAAATGAAAATTTATGAAAGTTGACTGACCAATGATATAATTTACTCTTTTTTAACCGGAATTAACTAATTGCCAGAACCACCAATCAGAGAACTCACCGTCTGACTCAAATCGTCGAATGTCAAAACCCTACTAAGATCCCCAAATCATAAACCCTAGCAATCTCGCCAAACTCAGTTTCATTTAATTCCAACAATACAAAGCTATTCAAAACCAGAAATCCTAACACCGTATCATCCCTGGCGCTTAGTCTAAAGAAAATGGGACAATTTTCAAACGCCGGTATGCCTCGTTCTCCGCTTTACATTTGTTTATATCTCTATTAAAATTTATGCTTATCGACTAGCATCATTTTAATTTTCTATTTTTTTATGGTTTTTCTTATGTAGTCCTAGACTTACGCCCTTTAATATATATTAGTAATGCACGAAGAATGGCAAGGTCTTCGGTATAATAATCTGCATCTTTTTATTTTCATTTGTTGCTTGTTTTACTGGTACTCCTTTAGTGACGTTTTGGTGTTGATTTGTTGATTAGACATTGGTGGTGGTAATGACCTACAATAACTATCAGTCCACATCAATCAGTTGATAGTGTTAAGCTCATATGAGAGTTGTTATTTTAATTATCTAGATGGTGGGAAAAGGATATCTCCTGATGGAGATGATCACGGCTTTCGATTCTTAGTCATTGTTTTAGATCCGCGATGAGTTTATAGCACGTAGAAAATGACTCTAAGATTTCTAAACAATTCGAGCCTTGGTCTGTTTTAACATTGAATTTCTTATGAGGACAGACTGACATAACTGCAAGGACATGTGAGAACTTCGTCACTCATTGTGATTGTGGTTACTACAATGGAGTGGCCTTCAATAGAAATATTCAGTTTGGTGACAATTGCGCAGCTCAAATTCTATCTTTTGTCATTACTTGGCTTAATAGGTTGACTCAAGCTGATGAAGTTATACCTACTGATTTGTAGTTTGAAGGAATTTATGATTCAAGGTGGTGATTCAACTGTTACTGGGAGAGGAAGTGAATCCATGTGGTTAAAGTCTTTTGAAAATGGACTTTAAGTTGTTCACTCAGGAAAAGTGTTGTTAGTATGTAAATAGTGACCTTCACGCAAATGACTCCCGGTCTCTCATCCTCTACAACTCTGCAAATAATATAAACATCAAACGGACAGTTTCTGATGATGTTCATAGTATCAGCTATGGAAAAGGTTCCTGTCGATGACAATGATTGACCTCTGGTGAGTTTTCGTGTCAAGTATTCTTTATGTCATTACTGATTTGTCAAGTTTCTGCATTTTTCCATGTTAGCACATGCTTAAAATCAGCAGCATGGTTGGTTGCTTCTTTAATACAAATGCCAGCTCCCCTTATTTTTCCAATTATAAATTGTTAGCTGTTTAGTTGATGTTCATGCATTTTATTTTTGTTAACTTGTGTATAGAGAAAAGATGATATTGAGGTCAAAATCTGTTTCTCTTTACTATAAAGCTTTGCATGTTTGTTTGTGCTATATTTGCTACTGCATCCCTTTTAAATTTTAATCATGTATAATTTGCAACTGAATATTTGTTTGTAATGGACAATTCTGCTTGTGGTGATTGTAATGCCTCTGGAATGTCCCTGTAGCATTTAAGCATCTGTATCAGAAGGTTTTGCCACTAGATACCTTCTGTTCCAAGCCTAATTTCTGAGTGTTTTCCTTCCATTGCTTGTGCAGGAGGAGATTAAAATAATTAGTCACCATATTTGTGATTCCACACATGGAACCCAATAAAGAGGAAGAGGAAGAGGGAGAGGGAGAGGCAGAGAAGGGAAAAGGTGAGAATACCGCTGGGGATGAAGACAATGTTAGTTTCTGGACCCCTAATTCTGAGATTATTTATTCTAGTCTCTTTTGCTTTTCCAGGTTACTTTCTTCTCCAAAGCTGATCAATTTGTATTTCTTTCAATTCCTGGATAAGGTTGGGCCTTGATATAGCAATCCAGGTACTGGAACAGTAGAATCTGAAGCCGTGGGTGGGATTGTTAAGTATTTAAAAGGATAGGAGTAGCGGAGTGAGACTGCTGCTGCTGATACCAGTCTAACAGCAGTTTCTATAACAATAAGGGGGAAAGTTACAGGTGGAGAACTTAAAAGAATTCTCTTCTTGATGTTTTTACCTAATGCTTTACTCCTGTTTTAAATGATGGAGATTGTGCTTTGGAGTGAGAGATTCAATGGAAGAGCTCAGATTTCTTTTTTCTGTCAGTAAGAACCATGCTTATATACAATGGATATGCTGATAGAGGTAGTGTAAATCAGCATTGTGAAATAAGGTGGTAAAAAGAAGAGGAAGGAAAAATCAGCATCCTTCCTTTCACTTGTATCTTTGGTCGTATAAATGAAGTTGTAATGAATATGGATCAGATTTTTTTTCCTTTCAGTTCTCATAAGATGACACTTTTATTCCCTGTTATTCAATTATAAGAAATTGATTTCGTCCAAATGATCTCTCTTTCTCTGAACTTTGATTTCCATGAATTGGATGTGTTTTCTAAGTTTTCTGGTTTCTTTTCCATTCTGTACTTCTTGTTTCTTCCAAACCAGTTTCTTTCAAAATGCTAGTTGGGACCCAAGGTACATTTCCCGTTTTCAATAATGTATTTAAAATTACAATTCTGTATACCTGCTCTAGCATTTGTTGGGACATCCCATGTGTATGGCCTTCTGTGACCAGCATAATTTTACTTGCATTCATACAATTTCCTGCACAATGAGTCTCAAGCAATGTGGAGCTCCATCAATGCTCATTCTCAGTTCATTGCTATAGAAGAGGTTAACTTTTGACACATTGCATGCTTGCCACATGCTGGTGATCCCTTTTGACTGGTTCACAACAGGTTCAGATGTCAGGTAAGCGTGACTGTCTTTTAGCAATTTTTCGTGTATAAGTTGTATGCCGTATTTTCATATAGGAGTTTTCCTTGAGAATATGATTAATTCTCATACTGCTGCAGCTTTCATTAAAACCATCTATTCTGTACTACAGAATAATGTATCTGAGCTTGTGGACTGACAAGTCAGGATGGAAATTCCTTTCTAGCTTTCATTTGGTAGGGGTCATACTGTTCTTGCTACATGCATTAATTGAATCCTTTTACTAATTGATTGACAATTATGCTGTAAACTCAAGGTCCTGCCATATATCTAGTATAGGGTTGTGAGACTGATGAACTATGCAGTGATTAATTGCATACGATATTGTCCACGCAATCAGTTACATGTTAAGCTTATTTTTAATGTCAACAATTGTCAGCCCATAAGGTATTGATTAGCCACATCCTCCACACATCAAACAGATTACCAGTTTTCTCAGGGTGGATTGGCATCAGCAGGGATTATGCTGCTGAGTTAGCATTTAGAGAATTGGAAATGGTTACTACTGCTGTACTTACAAAACAAAACACTATATAAAAGACAGTGGAAATCAGATCATCCTAAAATCTATCAAATCTATGAGGTTTGTGCATTTAAAAGAAAAAAAGATGGTCCATTTGACACTCAATTATCTGACATCTTACAAATGCATTTCCAAAGAACTTATGTTTTCTCCATTTTGCTAGTCACTCATAGAATCTTTGCTCATTGCTCTACGTCAAGATCCAGAGAAGACAATATGATTATATGGCAGTTGGATAAAAGACAGACAATTGGTGGCCCACCAGCTGCAGAATTCTCAACTAAACAGGTCAGTTTTTTTTTTATCATTCAGTAGAAGTTTTTGGATGTTTCCAGTTGACACTATCTTCCCCATATTAGTTTTATGCATTACAAAGAAAAAACACTTTTGAGAATGAATGCCTTTTTCTAACTCGTAGAGTAGCTAGAAATAGCCAATATGGACCACTTCTATTTAGTGACATTGCTAGCCAATATTAATTTCCAACTTAAAATGTCATTCTTGACGTTGTCTAACCACAACTTCATGAGCTGATTTTCAGTGCTTTTCTGGACAATATTTTTTTCTGTTCTTTTACTGGGGGAAAAAACTTCTTTATTGGAAATGATTGTCAACTTTCGGTGAAAGCTTGAATCAATCATTCTGTAAGTAAAGAATGGGTTTTAAACATATTCTTCCACAGCAAAACTCTTTAATTATCTTCATCGTCCGTGAGTTTGTCACCCTTTTTAAGCTTATATGATTGTAGCTTTAAAATTTCCTTTGTTACCCATCTCCACCAAATCATTTTCTGAATAAAAATGATTATTAAAGATAAAACAGGAAAAGAAAGATGGAAATATAGCTTCAGATGAATTGGAATATTATTTTATGCATTGATGTTAACTTTGGTAAGAACAGAAAATTTTCACAAATTTACTAAATAAAACATTATCTTGTTATTTATCAACTGAAAATATACTTGTGTTCTTGTTCATATAATTTTTTAGATTAAGATATATTACATAATGAACTGAAAAAAATAGTACAACATATGACATACTTTTAATCCCTTCATTATAATATTTATTATACATAATAGTATAAATTTGCACATGTAACATCCATGTCAAACTGATGTGCCTTTTTTCCTTTTCTTGATGGATTGTGTTTTTTTTTTTCTCACTTTTTTATCTTTTATCTTCTTTTTTTTTTTTTCTTTTTCTTTTCTTTTTTTTACAGTTTCTGATAACATAATGAGTATGTCAATTCAGAATTCATCTTTCAAGCTGTCTTTGATTGTATGTATCTACTCAAACTCTTCAGAATAAGAAGAAGAAGGGCAGGCTGCTTTTTGCTTTAAAGCTGATTTTCTACCCAACTTTAAAAGAGGTAGAAATTTGCTTTTTCCTCTTTTCTTTTCCTTTGTCCTTCAAGTTTTAACACCTGCTACATTTTTTCCACTATTGATCAACAACTTGTTTCTCATAAGATTGTGGAAACAAAAATTTGGTGTCTTTTTCCCATGAAATTAATTCATTCGAATCTCATAGGTATCGGTTTTATGATTGAAAACCGAAAGTACTAAAGAAAGATCTTAAGGAGCTCTTAGTTATTAATCCAACAGGTAGGGGCCTCATAAACATCATCAATGAGAAAAATAAATGTATATAGTAATCAAACAGATTAGTTGCAAAAGAAAAGTCAGGGAAAGGGAAAGGGAAAGGGAAAGTGAGAGGTTGGGGGAGGGGGGTCCAACTGCAACTACAGCTTTGGTGACTAATGGTGTTAAGCCATGTCAGGCAAAATCAAACCCCATCTTATATTTTTTTTTTTGCAGGTCCACTAAAGTTATCTTTGGCCAGGTTTGATGTGTATATATATATATAATATAGCTCATAACTTTGGTGCATATATATATATATATATTATATACTTCTTTTGATATTAGCTCAGGTTATGGTGGGGTTAATGTTTTGTATAAAGGCCATGAGGAAAGCATGTTTCAGGCAAAAATTTGATTGACTAACTCAGAAACCATGTCCTTTCTGTGGTCGCACAGACTCACAGTTACTTCTTTTTTTCTTTTCTTTTCTTTCTTTTACATCTTAGTCCTTCTTTTATTAACATAAGACTGTGACAGTTTTTGCTTTTGACCTTATTATTTTCATCCATCATTCTATCAAGGTATGGGGAAATAAAGGTTTTTTGGATTCCACAAATTTTATCATTTTTCTTTTATAAATCAGACTTGTGTGGTTAAAAGATATGGTAGACTATTCAAAAAGGAAAATAAAGGTGTAAAGTGTAAACTAAGACAATTCAACTCAATTAGTTGAACAGCTAAATAAATATATCATGATAGAAAATTTGATTTTACCAATTTAAGTCATAATTAATTTAACTGAACTGATTTTAACGTCAGTGGATTTTCTCTTTTTTTTTTTTTTTTGAAGTATGATAGCACAAATGGAAATCGATTTGGGTTTTGGTTAAAAATTTACTATATATTTAAAAAATTAAATTGGTTTTAGTTATGAAAATTTATAGACCAAATAATCCACGAACTTGACCTATTTTAATTTAATCACCTACAAGTTAATTTATTCATCATAATTGATTTGACTAATCTGACTTAATTGAATAATATTGGTTTAAAGACTTGATTAAATTGATTTCGTATTTTCTACATTAAGTTGGAATGGGCTTTTCAATCAATTAATCACATTCCTTTGGTAAATTCAAACATTACTCGTTTAAGAGTGAGATTATACGAATTTGAGATTCGAATCTATGAAACGTATATTAAGTTTATAGTTGCTTTTTTCAGTTATACAATTTATAAGGTATCAAAACAATAAACTAATGAAACAGGGAAAAAACACACCATAAAAATAAAAAAGGTGTTAGAAAATTAACAAGTTGGCCATCATCACCTTCCCAAATAATCTAAAGGCAAAATTTCTTTTATGGTTGAGGTAGTGTGACATTTCACCTCACAGTCTTGTTTCTATAATCCTAAAAAGCAAAAATCATGTGAACAAAATTTGGCCCCCACAACTCCATCAAACATCCCATGGTTGAAGCTTTCAAACTCTTTATATTATATTATATTATTATATTTTAGTCTTTCATACTCATTATTTATATATATATATATATATATATATAGATTATGGCACATTCATGTTATAGGTGAAAAATAAATTTATGTAATAAATATATTTGTAAAAAGAGTTTATTTAAGTAATAGATGAAGCTTTAGTTGAATGGTAAAGTATGAGGCATAAGTTCAAATTTTATTACAAGTATTTTTTATATATAAAATATAAAATAATAAAAGCACCCTCAAATTAATACAATTTACTTTGAAAATTGAATGTATTTTTTTTGGTTGATTTCTCAATATATCTACCTGAGCGAACCCAGTAATTAATCATTCACATTCTGTAGGCCCATTAAGGGGATGATTGTTGGCCACATGTTTTAAAGCTGCTCCATAATTAGGGTATTTTTATCTTTTCTCAATTGAACTGATATAGGAGTAACCCGTGATATCAACTCAGAACTTTATAATTTATATGTGAAAATATTAGTCATAATAAAATTTAATATTTGATATATTAATAACGTATAATTTTATATATTATCAATAAATTAAATAACGTTGCATCTTTAAAATTAAAGTTAAATTGATTTAGCTTTAATTTTTTCTGATAATATATTATCATCTAATTCATTTGCACTATCATTGTATCACAGAAAATTTGATATATTAAAAAATATGCATTAAATGTTTTTTTTAAAGTAATAATTAAACTATTTAACTGATTATATTAAATCCTAATTAAGTTAGGTAGATAGCTTTGGGCAATGGGGCTGGCAACTTGGAGCATTTTGAGCAGGAGAAAATTTACTTTGGTTCTCGGGAATTGAGTTCCAACACTACTTTATTTTAGTTCTTTGTTTTTTTCACTATATACAAAATCAAAATCAGAACCCCATAAGTACTATTGAGTATACATATGGTGAAATGGAAGGTATAAGAAAAATAAGTTGAAATCAGTAGTTGTCTGCAAGCACTCATCTTGACTAGGGACAAAGGGTCCAAAGCCAGCAATTTCCCCCTAATGATTGTTGAACAAAATCGAGGACGACAAAGAAAGAACAACACATGAGAATATTTCCACAGCAAAATAAATGCATAGCCTAAGCCACCCCTTCACATTGGAGAAACAAATAAAACAACATAATAAACACTCCTACCCCTAACCCTAAACCCTAAATCTCTCTTCTCATACCCCTTCACCTGCTACTATTTTGCCTTCACCCCTTAACCCCCCCCCCCCCCCCCAAAAGATAAAGGACAAAAATTGGGAACCTTCCAATACACAAACAATATATTTACACACCATAAATCTCTCTTTTTCCCAACCCTTAGTTCAAGGTTTTATAGATATATGCATGAATATATGTGTATGTGTGTGTTTTAAAGGTGGTAAGGGGAAGAGTTTTGATATTTTGATTTGCAAGATTTTGGGGGACACTGATATTGAAAGACTTTAATGTTTTAAAATTTCGGTTTTGATTTATGTGAATGGAGAAAATTATGTTAGATAACATTGGAATAAAGGTACGGTTAATCTTTTCTATAACAGCTTCATTTAGCTATTAAAATTTTGGATGTTGTAGAGAGAAAGATGTTATACATTTGTAATAATATTCAAAATAACTAACATTTGAGATTTAGATTATATTTTTGATAAAATTTATAAAAATAATTTTATTTATTAAAGATTATTATCATTTAATAAAAATATAATTAGTATATTTGTATATAAAATTTAAATATTTTATTGAAAAAATCTTAATTAAAATTTATTGTTTTTATTTCACTTAAGAATAAAATTAATTTTATTAAAATTTAAGACAATGGGTTATTATAGAGATCTATTTTAATAAAGAGTGTACTCCATACTTTATGATTATTGTTGTTATAGAGAATAAAATTATAACATAAAAAAATCAGTTATAAAACAAACCTGAATTGTTATAGAAATGGCCGACTATATATTTATATCTGCTTTGTGACTTTCGATGGCATAATGAAATATATCAATATTTGTTGAATCAAATAGTGAAGAGCTTAATGCCCTTAATCAAGGTTTCAGATTTGATTCTCGTGGATGAAGAAAACAATGGGAAAATACAATGACATTGAAAAAAGAAAAGGGGTATATGCATTTCTATTTTTTGGATTTTGGTGACACAATGAAATACTTTTATCAATTACTACAATCAAATAGTAAGAAGTTTGATGTCCTAACCCCTCGAGTAAAGTTTTAAGTTAGAATCTTGTGAATAAAGAAAACAATGTTGTTGGAGAAGCTTTATTCCCTTGTTGAAAGGGTCTAATTCAACCTTATTTAAAATTTTATCAAAACTCAATACAACTATCAAACACCGGAAGATGTCGGACCGATAAGATGTACATACTATTGGATGATAAAAGAAAGGAAAGGAAAGCAAGGGTGCAATGCATATGCCCCTGGGAAAGGGTAGTAGTGTTTTGCAATGGAATATAGTATATAATAGTATTATTATAATGACAAATTGGGAGTATGGGATATAGTGTAATATAATAAATTAGTATAGAAAAAGGGTTAAAAAAATAGTATAAAAATTGGCAGGGTTTTGTGAGGGATTAGGAGGCAAAGAATGTGAATAGAGAATGGGGGTATTGTATTGTATTGGATTGATGATGATGATGATGATGATAATGGTGGTGGTGGGTTTTGGTGCTGCCCATGCACGCCGGCAGCTTTTACCCTCTTTTACTCTCTTTCTTAACCCCCCCATTTCGCACGCCTACACTCACTTCAATCTATACCCATTTCTCTCTCTCTCTCTCTCTCTCTTAAAATATACATTATGAAAACTTAGGGTTTAATTCTAGTTTTAGCCCCTCTATTATGTTGAAATTTGTAATTTAATCCATTTTAGTATAATTTGACATGATTTGATTGTTTTCTTTTTGTTAATAGGTCTAAATTGATAAACCATCGTAATAATTTGAACTTATTAATAATATAAAATTAAAAAAATTATATTAAATTAAAAGAATAGTTATATCATAATTTATTATATAAGTGATTATTATATTAAAAAATAAGGCTATCCAACTAATCCATCTCATGATATTCATTTTTTTCTCCACTTTTTCATCAAATTATATTTTAAAAAATATAAATTGATTCAATTGTCAATTTTTTTCTTAAATCTTTTTATTAAACTCGATATTTTATTTAACCGAATGATTAGATAAAAAAATTAAAAAATAGTAATAAAAAAATAAAACCCAAAAAATGCTAATAAAGCCCCTATGAGTCAATTCCTTCATGGAATTTTTTTTTAAAAAAAAAAAAGAAAAACATAAAAGCATGCCCTAAAAGAAATAAGCTAAGCTAGAAAAAGAAGGCATCACCACTAACCGGCCACCTCCATCGATTATACAAAAAGAAAAGCATAATTTTGACTGTCACGACATAGATTCCCCCAGCCCTCTTTACTTTCTTTTTCTTAATTCTATTTATTTTTATTTCTATTTTAAAACCCAATTAGCAAAATGATATAGTTTTAAGATCTCCCCCCCTCCCCCTTTCTTCAATGTAGTATATACTGTTAGAACAAACCCAAAAAAAAAAACATAAACTCTCATCACTGTTATAGCTGTTCCCTTGCCCGACAACCTTAAATCCAAAGTCTTAAAAATTTCATTGATGTGGGTCTTGTTTTTCATGTTTTTTTGATGGATACTTTGTTTAGGTTAGTAAGTCTTCAATCATCTGATCAATCTTTGAATTCTAGTAGAACATCAAGCAGTTCTCGATCTTCAA
This sequence comes from Gossypium australe, assembly GCA_005393395.2. Taxonomy (NCBI): domain Eukaryota; kingdom Viridiplantae; phylum Streptophyta; class Magnoliopsida; order Malvales; family Malvaceae; genus Gossypium; species Gossypium australe. Next base: position 3,832,959 of record CM016615.1, read on the forward strand.
AACAAAACCATCGTTACCGTCATCATCATCAAGAAGAAGAAGATAACGAAGAATGCTTCAACGTTTTCATGGATGAAGAAGACTTTTCTTCGTCTTCTTCTAGGAATTATTACCCTTATTATCCTTACCAGCAACAAAATCAACCCCATACCCATTCTTCCTCCGTCGGCGGCGGCGGAGGTGGTGGTGGTGGAGGAGTAGCAGCCGTTACGACTCCCACTAACACTTCCACCCCCACCACTACTCATGCTTTTGAATCTTCTGATTATTCAACTGCTGCTTTTTCTTTGTCATCTCCAGCTCGTGATTTGAGCAACTTTGATTTCTCCGGCAAGTGGGCAACCGATGTGTTGTCGGAAACGGCGACGGCTATTGCTGATCGGAACAGTGGACGTGTTCAACAGTTGATGTGGATGTTGAATGAACTTGGTTCACCTTACGGTGATATTGATCAAAAACTGAGTTCTTATTTTCTTCAAGCTTTGTTCAGTCGTATGACGGATTCCGGTGAGCGTTGTTACCGGACGTTATCATCGGTATCGGAGAAAACATGTTCGTTTGAATCAACGAGGAAGATGGTATTGAAATTTCAAGAGGTAAGTCCATGGACTACTTTTGGTCATGTTGCTTGTAATGGTGCAATCATGGAAGCTTTTGAAGGTGAAAGTAAATTACATATAATTGATATAAGCAATACATATTGCACTCAATGGCCCACTTTACTCGAAGCCCTAGCTACCCGTAGTGACGATACGCCGAGTTTAAGGCTTACAACTATCGTCACCACCAAAAACGGCGGCGTTTCAACATCCGGCGGTGGAGCCGCCGTCCAAAAAGTGATGAAAGAAATAGGTAAAAGGATGGAAAAATTCGCTAGATTAATGGGAGTTCCTTTTAAATTCAATGTTATACACCATACCGGTGATTTATATGACTTAGATTTATCAAACCTTGATGTTAAAGACGATGAAGCTTTAGCCATCAACTGTGTTGGCACATTACATTCGATCATGGATACTCGTCGGGACATCGTTATATCGAGTTTCCGGCAATTACAACCGAGGGTAATCACCGTCGTAGAAGAAGAAGCCGACCTCGATATCGGTGTCGATGGGGTCGATTTCATTAAAGGTTTCCATGAATGTTTAAGATGGTTCAGGGTTTATTTTGAAGCTTTAGATGAAAGTTTCAATAGAACAAGCAACGAAAAGTTGATGCTTGAACGAGCCGCCGGCCGGGCCATCGTTGACTTAGTGGCCTGTTCGCCGGCAGAGTCGATAGAGCGGCGTGAACCAGCAGCGCGTTGGTCAAGGCGGTTCCATGCAAGTGGGTTCAGTCCTGTGGGTTTGAGTGATGAAGTGTGTGATGATGTACGCGCCTTGTTGAGAAGGTATAAAGATGGTTGGTCGATGACACAATGCCCTGACGCCGGAATATTCTTGTCGTGGAAAGATCAGGTGGTGGTTTGGGCCAGTGCATGGCGGCCTTGACGACGGCGACCGGTGGCAGATGGCGTTTTTCTTTTCTTTTCCTTTTTGTTGCATGGCAAGGGGAGTGGTTCACACGTGTGTTATGGTTTTTTCTCGTACGTGTAATGTGGATTGGCGTATTTTTTCTTTATAATATGGTATTGGGGAGTGCCAAGAATTTGCTTTTGATTTTCAATAGGATTGGGAGTAATTAAAAATTTATTTTCACTAATTATAATTAAATATTGTTATTTTTTTTCATTTTTGTGATTATTTTTATTATATATAGAATTTCTTTTGTTTTTGCATCAAATGAAAATTTTCAAATAAAAAATTATATCAGAATGTATATAAATTTTTCGACTCATTTTCCTATCAAAAATTAAAAATTTAATCAATACCACCAACTTAATTTGACCCCATATTTGGCCTGCACAAATTGAAGACAAAAATGAACAATTTTCTTAGCCTAAAACATAAGGTTGGTGTTGGACCAATTAAATAATTAGCATTGCTAAGTAATCTTTAATTTTATAAATCATTGTTTGCAAATAGGTCCAAATTTAAAATGGGTTTGGTATTTGGTGTAAAAGGGTGATATCAGCTTATGAAATTTTAATTATTTTGATAATTAAAAAAAAGGGTTTATATTTATAAATTATCCATCTCAATATAAAAATAAATAGAAATAGGTCTGTATCTAGTTTAGAGTCTTAGGACGGCCATTGGTTAGGGGATTTGGGTTCCAATTAGGGGATATTTTGTAATTGTAGGATTAATTGAACTAATTTTAGATTTACTTTTTTTCTTTATTTTTTTAGTAAAATAATCAGGAAATAAAGGGACACACTAATTCAATACGGAAGTATTATAATCCACTATAAATAGCGATGGAAGTTACTCCAATAGATGAAATCACGATAACTCTAGAACTTCAATTTTGATCAAAATATTTGCCACTATATTTTACTCCCGAGGAATATGTTTTTTTTTATTATAAACACAAATGAAATCAATATTTTCTTATTACTTTTTAAATCTTAGAAAGGGAAAGCTTTGGTTTTTCCACATATAAATTAGCCCCCACCATAACCTAAAAAAGTGCATTCATGGTGGTGTGGTAACGTTAACAAGTGTTGCTTTTCGGCCCACACATAAAAGGAAAAAGAAAGTTAAGAAGAAAAAATTTTTAAAAAATAAAAACCCAAAATTTTATCGGATCAAATAATGAGTATGTATTGAGTTCGAATTTTATAAATAAAGAAAATAACATTGAATGAGTTTTGATCTTAATTTTTGTTCAGAGTTTAATCCAATTTAATTTTAAATTTAATTAAAATTTAATATGATTATCGAATATTAAATTATTTAAACTTGGAATAAATAAATAATAAAATTAAATATGTATAGTGGGGGTGGCTTCTTTTAAGATGGTTCACATCTTAATCTTTTGGTGAGACCCACTCTTTTATTTATTTTTTTTCTTTCTAAATTCTCATCTTAAATTATTTTTTTCTTTCTATCTTTTTTGTACTACTTTTTTCTGATTATCATTTTTCCCCTTACTTTCTTCTGCTTTTAGAGTTGATAATATTAATAATAATAATTATTATTATTATTATTTTATGCAACTACTCTACGTGTGTGTGGGTTTGAGTCGGTCCATATATGTTTGTTCGTTAAGCTTTAATTAATTAAGCTTTGAATTTGCTTTATGTCATTGACAAATGACCACCTAGCTACTGTATATTGGGACTCAATATATATATTTGATTGGAGGGCCAGCCTAAGTTTAAGTTAGAAGACACTAATCATATGTTCACAAAAAGAGTATTCAATCAAATTTCTTTAATCTTTGGTTGTTAATTGGCCCTTTTTATATTATATAAAAGTTTAACTTAAGTTATTATATATATTTATTTATTTAAAAAAATTATAGGTTTAAGCCTCTTTATTTTTAATCTCGTTTTCAATCATTTTTATAGTTGTTTAGATTTATCAATAAGTATCGAGTGAAAGTTTGTAAATAAATAATGGTCCACTTTATTTACAATAAAAATAATAGAGGTTATTTAAAAACTATAATGATTCTAATTTTAGTTCACTCTATTTTCTCTAAAAGTTATGTTGGTTTTAGTTTTAAACGTATAAACGAGACTTGTTAAAATAAGCGCGCTACTAAATCTATTTGGACTCTAAGATGAGGAAGATAAACCATTTGAAGCTTAACTTTTCATGCATCACTTATGCGGAAGGGATTCCTAGGGGTCTTTTGCAGTAGTTAATTGATTGATCATAGTTTGTTACCAGATTGGCGAGCTAGGATGCAATTATTGACGGTTGATCAAAGTCAGTAATTATTAGCAGTTATTGGCAATTGTTTTTCTCCTCCATTGGGCTTTATTCTTTTTTGCAACTGTGGTATTTGCACAATAATTTGTAGTGTTTTATTCATTCATATATATTATGTATCGCATCTATATATTACTGTTATTTATGGTTATTATAAATGAAAATACTTTTTCTTTTAATATGATACACTCATTAACACCAAAATTCTCTTTTTTTCTTCAAAACTAAAATTCAATAAACATAAAATGCTAAATATTTCTGATTACAAATACAAATTATGTAGAATTTTCTAATTGAGATGAGGGAAACAAAGCCACATTACCAATTTTAGATTTTTGGATGAAAATCTCCATGTATTTTCTCTAGGGTAAATTATAAAAATGGTTATTAAATTATTGCATTCGTTTTATTTTGGACACTGAACTATTATTTTTTTTATTTAGTCACTAAACTTTTAAAAATCAAATATTCTGATCACTCAAAGTCGAGTTGGTTTTTTTTTATTGGTCTAATAAAGAATTTAGCTCTCTAATGTTTACACATTATATCAATTTAATCCTAAATATAAAATTCCAACAAATTTAGCCCTTAACATTTACAAAAAAAATTATTTTAGTTTGAATTCTAAAAAATTCAATAAATTTAGCCCTCAAAATTTATAAAAACTTTCAATTTAGTTTCAATTCTAAAAATTTTAATAAATTAATTTTTGGTCATTTACAAAAATTAATAATTTAAGCTTCTTAACCCAAAAATCTTAGTTTTTAGGTTTCAAATTTTATAATGTTATCTTACTCTAACATAAAATTCCGAACATCATCTTTGGCATAAATTATTTTTATACACATTATTTACCAACCTATCACATGGAAAAAAGAAAAAGGAAATTAAAAGAACACCATATAGTAATGATGTTTAAAACATTACAATTAATGAAGTAAAGTTGATTACAAATATTTGGTAGAGGCTGCAACAATCAACCAACTAGCTTATAATAATAAAAAAAACACTACCAAACAACAAAATTCAATACTCCAAATAGAAAAAAGAAAGTGAGCTCAAGTTGCCATCTTCAGCTTAAAAACGGAAGATAAAATTATGGAAAATGGATAGTTTAATTATAAATATGTGAATTTTTTTTAGAATTCAAACTAAAATGACAAATTTTGTTAATATTGAGGGCTAAATTTGTTATTAGACAATAAAAAAAGCTATATCAACTTTGAGTGACCAAAATATTTGATTTCAAAAAGTTTTGTGACTAGATCGACAAAATTAATAGTTCAGTGTCCAAAATAGAAGGGATGTAATAGTTTAGTGCCCATTTTTGTAGTTTACCCATTTTTTATTGGTAACGATGTTAATGTTTTAGTGTTTTATTCGATTTTTAGTGTTGATTTGATGAAAGTTAATTGTTAATATGATTAGGTTTGAATTTTTCATGATCTTGTTAATAGAACTAATTTAGTGTTAATTATAAAATTGTTTATTTATGTGTTTAGTTTGTTAAATACAATAATTAAAGGCAATGATTTTTTTTCTAAATTAACCTTAAAACTCGAATTATACACAAAAAAAATTTAACACTATTACCTTCCTATACCAAAATGTATAACTTTTTTTCAAATATAAGTAACATTGGACAAAAAAAAAAGTACCATACTAAAAAGAATGTCGAACTCAAGTACAAAATAATGTATTAAGCCCTTAAAAATATCATTTTTGATACAATAACTAGAACTACTTATAATCATTCCCCAATCCCTAAATTAGAGGATAAACACGTTCCAACCCACTTCTTCTTACATTGGTTTTAACTATCTTTAAACCCACTATTGTTGTTGTTGTTGCAAGCCCTTCCGTTCCTATTTTAGTTTTAATTTTTTTGGTGAATTACAATAATAAGACAAAGCTCGAACAGTGAACGTGACTAACACGACTTAAATCTAAGTCACACCTAAGATAATGAATATCCTTGACCGTCAAGCCATCCCATAAGTTCTAATTCTACTTTAATTTGATAATGGAAAGTAAATATAAATACCCAAAACAATAAAATGAAAATTTTATTAAGTTAATTTAAATCGAATTATGGATGGCAAAAGATCACCCGCCTCGTTAAATTGCCATCCCTAAGATAGATCACTTTGACCATAATTAGTTGAAGTTTACTATATTAGAATAATCATTATAATAATGATAATGCTTTAATTAGATTTTTGGGGGGAATTAGGGAACATTTCCAGGGAGTTGTCCAAGTGTACATTCCAACACACTAAATGCCAAACTTAGGAATTATGCAAAACAAAATGTCCCAAACAATTTCCCTTCTTGAATTATGTTCCAAAATTTCTATTTATCCCCCAAAATCCTAATGTATAACCCTAGCTAAGGTTAGTCTATAAATATGAATTGGTTTATATTACCATTTAGCTTCACAATTATACTCGTTTTTCTATTTTGATACCTAAAATATTTTTTCATTGTAGTTTTTGGTCAGAAAGATTGATGATGTTAAAAAAATAGGTACTGCACAAAACTAATGGAAATGTACCGTATGTCTGACTTTTCTAATGTTACCAATGACGTGACCATTAATTAAAAGTTGCCCGACATTTGTTGGTATTAATCATTGACAAAGAATATATATATTTTTTATTTTTTGAATTATTTTTGTTTTATATAAATGATACATTATGAAATAATTTTTGAATCTTTTTAATTTATTTTTTTATATAGTTAATATTTTGAACCAAAAACTAATAAAATGATAATATAATTACTAAAATAGGACAAAAATTAAATATTAAAATGAGAAATGAGTATATGGGGAAGAGTAAATTGTGAGATAAAGACATAATTTTAATTTGGTCAAATTTAACATCTTTGTAGTATAAAGTGTATGTAGAGAAATGTTTTCTTTTGGTTTTAATTACAGTTTAATTAAGATATTGGGACATTTGTATGGGAGAGAAAAGGCCACAAGCTTTGGGGTAATGGGGGACCTTAACTTTTTCTTTCATTATTATCGTATAGGACAACCTTGTCAACTTGTCACTGTAAATTATGGTCCTAAATCATTATCAAAACACCCCCACTTTTTCACTTTTTTCTTTTGGCCCCTTTTTGGGTTATTTGTTTCAACACCAATTTCCCTTGTTTAGTAAGGGAGACACTTAGATATTTATTTCACAAGCAATTTCCATGTCCCCCAAAGTAGTATGAGTTGGCAAAACTTGTGGCACAAGCAAAATGGGGCCTTTCCCCCTTCTTTTGGGGCGAAAAACATACACCAGATATATAAATATGTATGTATGAATGTGTCAAGCCATGTACACTGAAATATTGAGGTGTGTATGCTCAAAAACAGCTTCGAAAAAATCATGAGACAACGATGTGAATCGGTGGAAGAATAGGAGAAGAGCTTTAATGTACATATACGCTAGAATTGAAAGAGAAACGAGCAGATCATTTCGATACCTTCCAACTAGAGGGAAGTCTCCACTTCTTATGCCAATATATTGACACCCTTGGCCATGGTGGGAATCCGAAATTGTACTCAAGAGGACGGTCAGGAGGGCCACCAACTATTAAAGGTAACCATACGTACCTTGAGTTCCGTAATTCAGCTGGATTCCACCGATCTGCCATGAAGATATATGAACCTGGAATGCCTGGTAAAGGAACTACGAATGTACTTTGTGCAAAAAAAGTTGCTAGCCGGAACATTTTGTTTCCACCGATGCATGGGTTTCCCATTGTTTCCCATGGACCCATGATTGACTCAGCCGCATGTGCTAATGCTTCGTTTGGTGCCCATCCGGTACAACCCGATGTGATCATGTAATATGTTCCTTGGTACTTAAATAGAGCTGGGGCTTCTCGGTGTTGTCCAATCAAGATCCTTCGCATATCGGGTTGTACATCTAGATAATCACCGGTTAGTGGTCCAATGTGAAGTTCACTATTGTCTTGAGATGAATAAATTAGATAAACTACACCATCGTCGTCCTTGAAGATGGTCATGTCCCGGCTGTCGAATCCATGGGGCCTTTGGCTACGGAGATACTCAAAAGGACCTGTTGGGTAATCACTGATAGCAATGCCAACAGAAGCTTTAGTGTAATTGGCATCATCAATATGCATCCACATTACATACTTCCCTGTTTTCTCATTGAAAACAACTTTTGGCCGCTCCAACACGTTGGATTTGTGGAGATCATGGGTCTCATTTGTTTGTTCTGCAGCTAACACGATACCTTGGTTTTTCCATGTCCATAAATCCTTGGAAGAATAGCAACCGACTCCTATAACGTCAACCTGATTACAAGAAGGAAAACTTATTAGAACTAAATTCTGAAGTAGGAGCTAAAAACGAGTTACATATTACTTGCATTTAGGCGGTTCCTCGGAGTTTAGTACTTCTAAAACAGAATTTGTACGAGTCACAACCAAGACCAATATACCTATGAACGTAAAATCCTCGATAAACATTTAGGTAGTTCCTTAGTCCTCAATAGTAATCACTAAAATCCTCAAAAAACATTTCGTCACTAAACAAATCTTACATGTTGTTTTGCTTTCATTCTATGAATGCAAGCAACATATTCTTTTGTAAGAAAACAAGATAATGAACTGGGATTACGTATTCAAAATAATAAACTTACTCGAGCTGCACCCCTTTTATGAGCACGGTACGTGGGTCCATCTTTGTACTCTCCATACCAATAGTATGTATTGGACCTTTCATCATATAGCATACCACCTCCATGAGCTTGAATAGGATTTCCTTCGGTATCCAACCAAATTTTCCCGGGATAGTAGTGATGGCTACCGTTTTCCACACCCTTTACTGGATCTACGGCACTTTTCATATCCGGAAAGAATACATGCCGAATCAGGGAATTCTCATTGAGAAATTCATCGATCAGATTGGCTGATCGCTTGCGTCTCCGCTTAGCAGCATGCGGAGATTTTTTCTTCTTAGGAGGTGGAACTTGAATATTCTCCTCCTCCACTTGTTCAAGTTCCCGGACTAACGGATGAAGACTCACATGCAATTGGATATCTCCTCTCACTACATTTCTCCGGCTAGCAAGTGAGTACAATTGGAGCATAAGAAGTAATCCCACCAAACTCCACACCATAGCTGACCTCGAGCATCTGTACCCTGCGCGGTTGGTTTCCTATATTTGTTAAAAGTATTTGGCCTAAATATGAATTCCAACCATGTTCATCTATTCTTTATCCTAAATTCCATTGAAATTTATGCAGAACAAACCCTACACCAATACTAGATTCAGAATCAACAGCAGCCAAGTTCACAACATAGTAAGAAAATGCAACCTTTATAAACTCCTAATCATAAACAAAAAAGGATCAAATTGGAAGAAACAAAAATATGTAAATTTGCATTAATTTCACCATCTTTTCAGCATAAACAAGCACTTAAGTGCAGTATCAAATACCAAACTTTCAAATAATAAACTTTAATTGTAAAATCTAAAACCCTTATAGCAGATTCAAAGAACATGCAAAAAAACACGACCTTTGCAGAAAACTATCGATACCCAGAAACGAAAATGAACCTGACAAAGCTCTATGAAGATTCCCAGTTCCAGATATGGCCATCCCTGCTTTACCCTGTTCTTCAAAGTTCTAAATACAAAAACCAGCAAATAGTAGGGGGGGAAAAAGCCCAACTTCACAGAAAGGAGTAAAATTTGACAATAAGAAGAAGAAGACAAAGTGAGGAGAAGTATAGTTATTTAAAATAAAGATCTAAAGAAGGTTTCTTTGAAGGTGGATTATGACTATTGAACAAAAAAAAAAAAATTCCTTTTTTCTTTTTTATCTAGTTTTGTGTATGTTTTACTCTTTTTCCCTATGTTTTCAACACAAAATCCCTGATTTTCAGATCAGATGTTAGATTTTTAATGATATTTTTTGTTTGTTTTTGGATAACATTTTGAGCAAATGATGATTTTATTGATTTTGAGCAATTGATTATATGGTTTTTTATATGTAATTATCAAGTGATTAATTAATTAAGGAGTATTGGGTATTTTATAATTGTTAAGATTTCTATGCATGAGGTGTATAATTGACAGTTCAACAGTTGAAGACTTGATGATTTTAGGGGTTAAGAGCTGTCCAATTTTCCAACATTTACCTTTTCTTTAAATAATAATAAAAGGGGTAATGAAGAAAAAAAAAACAGAGGCCATTGCATAATTTGAGTTTTTTTGTAAATTATTTATCCTTTCATCTAAAAATTTAAAAAATATTATCAACTAAATTTAATTAAAAATATACAAAAAATAATGGTTAAAAAAATTAACCTTCAATGTCATAAGAAAAAACAAACTGCAAAAAAAAAAAAGACGACCAAATTTAAATTTTTTAAAATTAAGATTACATAATATTCCAATTTTAGAATCTACCACCTTTAGCCACCATGTGATAAAAAAATACAAAAGTGAATAGTAAGGTGACAAAAAAAATACAAATGATTATTTTATAATTTTTATAATTGAGTGATAAAAAAATTACTAATATTTAAATGAATACCAGTATTAGATTTGGTGTTAAAATTGGGTCAACCAATCAGATACCACATCAACTCACTTAGATCTACTCTCCCCCTCCCCCCTTTTTTCTTTTTAAAATAATTCTATTTAATTACATAGATTATTTCTAATAACCTTTCAATTTTGTCCAGTTTTATTCAAAAAGTGTACAATATCCAATAAAAATATAACACATGTTTTATTCTTATTGGTTGATATCGTTTTTGAGTAAACTTTAACAAAATTGATAATTAAGGATCACTTTGACAAAAAAAGAACTTTAAAGAACCAATTTGAAAATTAGAGTATAGTTGAGAGGTCAATTTATAAATAAAAGCCAAAAGATTAGGTACTTTGATTTCTAACTATCTTCCTAAACACACAAACTCACGTGCTCTAGACAGCTTTTCATTCAATTTATTTAATTGTTTGGGTGAACTAATTTCAATTTATTAATATTAATTATCTCATGATGTCAGTTCTTAAAAGCTCAACTATATTCTTTAGTTCGATGTAGATTTAATTATTCGTTAATCATATAAGCATATATATAGGCATAATGCAAAGTATTATGTGTAAATATTTATGTTTATAGGCGCGATGTTTAAATATATTTATGTTATTAGAGACTGTCTTGCAGCAAGAGATATTTGGGATCAGATAATTCCAGTAAGAAGGTATAATTGGTTTTATTTCAAAGAGTTGCTAGAGTGGGTTGTGTCGAACTTGTAGAATCAACAAAATATGTGCTTGGGTGAGGTGGATTGGCAATGTCTCTTTGGGATTATTGCTTGGAGTATTTAAAAGAATCGAAACCTCTTCACATTTCAAGGTATTCCATAGAGAGATAACGAAATTATCAAAGTGTCTTATAGTTGGGCAAAACAGTATGCCTCCCCTAATAGGGCAACATGGCCCAAGTCAAGAAGATCAAATTCATTTCCATCATCAGCAGGCAATTGGGTTTGTTTGAATATTGATGGTACCGTTAGGATTGATGTGGGTTTTGCTGCAGTCAGGGGAATAGTGTGCGGCTGTTAGGATTCATATCCATAAGGTGAAACGGTTTTAAGGGTCATCAAAGACTACTGATCCTATTTTGAAGTGAGACGTAACCAATACTACGCCCCAATAATTTCAGCACGACCGTCATTGCCATCTCCTTAAAGAGGATTTGTTGAATATGGTCAGAGAAGTCTATTGTTGGGATTTGTTGATAGTAGATCTTGTGACATCACCTTCAAAAAAATCAATCTGTGCATCACTTCCACTATCAAAGCCAACAACCACCTCCCAAAACCGGTGACACATTTCACTAATAGCTTATCCTTCGACGACAAAGTCAGAATCGGGTCCAGATCCACTACCATGTTGACAGCCACATCGCCATTACGCTCCTTAAATATTACTTTCTTAGTATTTCGATCCTCAGTAGACCGAGAGTCATCACCGCCTTCATCAATCAGAAAATTTGCCATTTAATTAATTAGTGATTTTCAAATCAAATGAACTAATGAATGAATGAAATTTCAAAAATTTTGATCCAACTAAATTTAATAACAGACTGATTAATTGTATTAATTATATTTTAACCAAACTACAAAACCCTAATTATGCAAATCAAGAAAGAAATTAAGCATCAACCGGATCCAACCCACTAGTAGTAGCAACTGACTGAAAAATCATTATTAATTAATTCTCAAGAAATAGAGCTTAACTCGAAAATTGATGTATCAATTTGTAAAAAGAAAATTTAAAATTAAACGAAAAAATATATGGTTTTTTTGTCAATATGAAAATTAAATATTTACATAAGACTATAATATAAATATTTTTTTTTATTTACAATTTTAATGAAGAAAAACATATATCAAATTAATAAATTTAAAATAAAAAGGTCTAATGATTTATTTGACCCTCTAATTTTATCAAAAAATTCATTTTAACCCCTTATTTAATTTTTTGTTTCTTTTAATCCTTAAATTTGTATCTGTTGTCAAATCTTTCAAAAATAGATAAAAAAGTTAACAAAATTTATGTGACTATGTATAATATTTTTTTAAAAAATAAAAAACAATTATTGAAAAATATATTTAAATATTTTAAAGATTCTATAATGTTTTTATTTCTTACAATTTTTAAAATAATTTTCTAAATTTTTTGAAATTTTTATTTAAAAAATTAATTAATTGTTGGCATGGTATATATGTGGATCTCATATCAACGAAGTAATATCTATTAACCTTTTTATTTTTTTGAGATGATTTGATAAAAAAAATTATTGAGTTCGAAAGTTAAAAAAGACAGAAAAATAAATAGAAAGTTAAAATAACTTTTTTTAAATTAAAGGGCTAAATAAATCATTATATGTAATAAAAAATAATGGTATATTTAAATTAGCTTGACAAAAATTGAAACTCGTATTTTAAATTTAATCAGACTTAAACAATTATGAATGATATCATATCTGTTTCTTTAAACACAATGCGTAAAATTAACTAAACCCCTCTTCAACTCATAAATAAGAGAGTAATGCATTTCAGCATACTCAAACCTACATTCTTTTATATTGATAATAATGTTCATATCAATCGAGTTAAAACTCAATCAACAATATTATTATTTTATAATAGGTATATGAGTTAGGACCATACTATCCAGCAAATGGTTAGTTGTCAGTTACGGTTGAGTAAGTAATAGTTTCTTGCCACCTCACTTCTTCTGTAATAACATGTATTTTGTTACGTCTCTCTGGATATTCCATTAATCGCGATTGAATCACACCTTCCGACCATCTTTATTTCATTCAACCAATCATATTTTCCCGTGAACTGCACTCGCCATTGCCGAGATTGTTATTTAATGAAACTATTTCTTCAACCGAAATTCTCTCACATTTTTCACGGAATCTTTTTCCTCCCAATTGGTCCGAATTCGGACAACTGTAAGTAAAAGATCCAAATAAGATCTTAACCGTCCATAAATGTCATCATCACCCACTTTCAACGGCTGAGATTTCTATTCATAATTAATAATTACCTTTTTTTTTTTAAATTATGGCCCATTGATATTTAAATCCATCTGGTAGCCCTTTTCTTTCTTTTCACTCTAGTTAAATGAATATAATGGATTGATTTTGACAAACATCCTCAAATTATTACCTATATTTTAAATTAATCCTCCAAATTCAAAACATTTTTAATCAAGTCCTTAAACCATCAGCTTAGTCATTAAAAATTTTAACGATATCGTCATATACAAATTACCCATACGTATCAAATTTGAGCAAAAATTTAATACTTGAACTGACAATGAAACTAGTAGAAGAACTTGATTTATAGGATATTAACAATGAAGGACTCGATTAAAAAGTTTTGGAATTTGGACTAGTTTAAAATGTAGGTCACAAGTTGAGGACCTCTAGTGAAATTAACCGCAAGTAATTTAAAAACATTATGTTTATCTAAATTTTAATTTGAATAATGATTATTTCATTTTTTATGATAGTATCACATTTTATTTTATTTTATTTTTTATATTATATTTGTGTATTTATATTATTTATGAAGGAGGGAATGAAAGCAAGAGAGATCTCTGGCTCCTTTTATCTCTCATTGAAAAAATTGACTAAAAAGCTTCAATTTTTTTTTTCTTTGTTTTGCTTCTGTTTCTCTTTGAATTCCCAAATGGGTTTGTGGGAAGCTTTTCTCAATTGGCTTCGAAGGTATAATTTTATTTTATTTTTACATTTCTTGCAATGTCACTTTTAAAATAAAAATTTCTGTTGAGTTTTTAGGAAAAATATTTCTATTGGATTGAGAATTATGGTTTATATAGAGTTGGGTTTTACATATTTAAGCTAAATTTTCATCCTTTTTATCCTTTTAACTTAGTGTTTGACATTGGAGTTTAGAATTAAAAAACAAGTGAGTTTTCCAGCGTTTTGCTTGAAAAAGAATGTGTTTGATGTTAAAATCATGAACAAAATAGGGTAATATAATCTGGGTTTTTTTTTTTTTTTGATAAGAATGTTTCGATTTTCAGTAGCATATCGATTGCAATTTTCAAATGAGTCAATGGTTTTTATTTTTGTTTTTGCATTAAGATGGTTTAGATTATGTTAATCATAGACTTATAAGTGTTATGTTAGTGAAGTTAAATGCAGTAGCTTGTGTGTTTAGTCTTTCACTGGGCTTTGATCAAAGCTACAGTTAGTTCTATCTGCTCCACCATATAGTTTTCAGATTCTAGTGTAAGTTGTAAATGGTGTTTTGAATGTATTCAGGTCAGGGAACGGTTTGTATATCGAGTTTTTTACTTCTTCTCCAAGTATGTTTGGGGTTCTTCATGGATGTGTATGTGTTAAACTTGCTGTATTGCTGAATGTTGCTTTGTTTAATTCATTTGTGTTAGTAGGTTGCCTGTTGTTGCGGTGTTTTCGAACCTTTGATTAAGGCTTTTCCGAGTTAATCATGGTAGTTTGGTCTTCACAATACTATAACGTTCACTTTTCGTGTATGTTGTTCTTTTCAGCCTATTTTTCAAGCAGGAAATGGAGCTATCTTTGATCGGACTTCAGAACGCGGGAAAAACCTCACTAGTAAATGTTGTTGCAGTAAGTAAATTAGAATTTGTAAATGTCGTTGCAGCATACAAAGGGTTGATTAAGAGCGATCTAGAACGTTTTCTCTCTTATCCCGTGATTTAACTTCAAGTTGGCTGGTTGTTTTTTTCCCCAGACTGGTGGATATAGCGAAGATATGATCCCTACGGTGAGTTTGTATTATTTTGAGGGCTGCGATGATATTACATTTCCAATACTTTCATAGTCCTTTTCTTTCTGTCATAAAAGGTAATTTAATGTCGAATGGCTTCTTTTTCAGGTCGGATTCAACATGAGGAAAGTGACAAAAGGAAATGTTACGATAAAGTTATGGGATCTCGGAGGTCAACCTAGGTTTCGTAGCATGTGGGAACGATACTGCCGTGCGGTTTCGGCAATTGTGTAAGAAGCTACTTGTTTATTTGTTCTTAATTGCTTTTAACACTTTTGGGGCAATGATAGTTTTTCTGCTAACAGTTTGCCCGTCTCTGCTTCGGTTAGTGACCATGTCAATGCTAGCTCGGTAGTAGTATTAACTAAAATCGAACCGTTCCTAATTTCGGTTTAGGTTTGTCTTTGAAAACTGTAGCTAACGTACTGAAGTTATCTGATCCTGTTATTTATATAAGTTTTGCAGTATGTTACTGGCCTTCAGTTGCATGCCGTTGTACTTTCTACTTCTCGAATCGAGAAATACCTTTCTTAGTTTTTGAGTATAACCTATTCGATTAAACCTGATTTTCTTGCAGTTACGTGGTGGATGCTGCTGATCCCGATAACTTGAGCATCTCAAGAAGTGAGCTTCATGATTTGTTGAGTAAACCCTCACTTAGTGGTATCCCTCTTTTGCTGTTAGGCAACAAAATCGACAAGCCCGAAGCTTTGTCGAAACAGGCTTTAACTGAAGATATGTAAGAGAAGACATTCACTTGATTTGCTCGATTAACTAGAAACTTCTTCATGACATCGAATATTTTGTTATGCAGGGGACTAAAGTCAATTACAGATAGAGAAGTATGCTGCTTCATGATATCATGCAAGAACTCAACCAACATCGACTCAGTTATCGATTGGCTCATAAAGCATTCGAAATCTAAGAGCTGAAATGAAAAAGGGGTTTCTTTGTTTAATCTCTTCTGTGATGAATCTGTGTTTTATATATCAAGTTTCTGAAAAGGGATACTATTCGTGTTTTGAGGTTTTCGGTTTCTCCCTAACTTGATTTCCCGATTGTTTAA
This sequence comes from Gossypium australe, assembly GCA_005393395.2. Lineage (NCBI taxonomy): Eukaryota > Viridiplantae > Streptophyta > Magnoliopsida > Malvales > Malvaceae > Gossypium > Gossypium australe. Next base: position 3,849,190 of record CM016615.1, read on the forward strand.
TTATTGTTTTCTCATCGTGTAATGTAACATTGGATCATCACATTTGTAATTCAAGTAGGCTTAAATCTTTGAACAAGATTTTTCATGTATTCTTATCATTCAAGTCAAATAGTTGAATGCAATGAAACTTTGGTTCATGTCAATGTTTGAGTATTGATGATTAAATGATGATATGTATGTATGCATGTATGCATGCATGTATTCCTTCACTTGAAATTGGAGATATGGTTTTTAGCCCTTGAAATGATGATGTTATGCCCATTGTGAGGTACAAGTGGAGCCATCTTAGAGAGTTTGCAAATGTAAACTCTAAAGCTATTTCTATGATGCTTTTTGACTAATCAATATATCAAAATTTTGAGATGGCTTGGATAGTAGGTAAAAAAAAGTTAAAATATGCTAAAAATTGAGATTTAATTTATGAATTTAGAAAATTAAAAAATTCAATTTTTCTACTTTTTTTATTTAAAAAACTTTCATTATGCTGTGACGTGACAAATAAACATATAAATTGACAAGTTTTAATAGAAACTACTAACAAATTAAAAATTTTAAATTGAAAAAGTAGAAAGATTGAATTTTTAACTTTAAATCTCAAATTCTATACAAGTACTAGGACCAACAACATATTTTAACCCAAAAAAACAACCCCTTGTGTAGTGTTCTAAAGATGACATGATGACCAAAAGGCTTTGGCCAATGTTTGTTGGGAGATTGGGACCCTCTATGATGGTAACCAAAAATGTTCAAAATTTTCATGTATTTGTGTGTGCTGATAGAGTATCACATGCCTTAGCTAATGTAGTCAGTTGGTTAGCCAAGAGACTGTTAGTATAGCTAGAGTCTGTTAGTTGTTATGAGATTGTTAAAGAGCAGTTAGTCCAGCTCTTTATATATATGCTATGTACAGATGAATATGGTATGAGTTTTCATGATAGATACAGAACAAAAGAAATAGAAAGTAGATCTCAGATTTGATTTCTCAAAACGTTCTCTTAGACATACCTTCTAGCATGGTATCAGTCGCCATTCGATCCTAGGACCTATGGCTGCCATACATTCTCCCGAATCCGGCTCTGTTGACGGTGGTTGTGCCTTATTCACTGGTGAGAAAGTCATCACCTCGTTTCCTCGCCATGATGTGGTGAAGCTTGATGAAGGAACCTTCATCCAGTGGCAACAACAGGTACGTTTAATTCTTGGTGGTTATGATTTATTAGGCTTCATAAATGGTACTTTACCTCCACCGGCGCGGTTTCTACAATCGGCTGATGGCTCCCTCGTTCCACGATCGGTTCTACAAGATCTTCTTCTTGCTTCATGGTTGCTGTCCACGATCAACAGTTTTTTTGTCATCCTTCACGGATGCTCGAACGTCATCGGATGTTTGGATTACGGCAACTAGCCTTTTTGCTGTGGATACCGGTGCCAAACAGTCCAAGCTCCGGCACGAGCTTCATTCTCTAAATAAGGGTGCTCTGTCCGTCAAGGCGTATGTCGATCGGATCAAGTTTCGAAGGCGGAGAAGACGGAGGTGATGCTTGCGGGGCTACCGTTGATTTTGAAGCAGTTGTCTTTTCGGCATCTCTTTTGTCGGAGCCAATACCGTTTAAACGATTGGTGGAAACGCTGCTTGATTGTGAACAACGATAGTTGCGAGCCATCCAGGAGGTTATCATGCAAGCCAATCTTGTTGACGGAGTGCAGTCGCAAGCCCGAGATGGTTCCGTCTGCGGTGGTCGTCTTCCATCTGGTAACCGTGGGAGAGGATTTCAGCCAAGAGTTCAATGCCAGATATGCAATCGATTTGGGCATGTCGCACAAAAATGCTTTTATAGGTTCAATCATAATTTTGATGGGCCGAGATTTACTGCGTCCACCGCTGACATAACCCGATCGTCACCGGCATCGAGGCTTCCTTATGGACCCAATTTCGTTGTGCCGTCTGAAGAATATGTTGGAGGTGCTGATTGGCCTTCTCAAAGGCTGCGCTTTACTCACCCTGATAGTCAAATTTGGGATCAAGGTGGTCAAAATCAAATGTCATATTGGCCTCCAGCTGGTTCCAATATTCAGCCAAATCAATTTTTCTATGGGCAAAGACCACAAGCTGGGCCAACCAACCCGTTTATGGGTGGACATGTGTCTTATGCGCATGGGTTAAATGTGGGTGGACATGCGCCACTCTCGAATGGGCCAAGTAGGCCGAATATCACCACAAGGCCAAATTATGTTGGCAATAATGATGGTCTTCCTCGGCCTGGTAACTTTGAAGGTGTTAGGCCTACAGCAAATTGCATTCACTATGGGCCTGAGCCTGTGTCACCTGTTCCTTGGTGGACTAAGCCGCGAGCCCGTGTCTACTCTGATTCTGATCCATGTATAGGACTTCCCCGGGTTGGTGATTTGAATGTCTCTGGTTACTCTGATTCATCAAGCTCGCATATTAACACTGCCCAATATGATTCAAATGATGGTGGCACTGATTCGTATATACCCCTACCAGTAGGCGCAGCATCGTGGTACCCTGATTCGGGCGCGAGCAATCATGTCTGTCGCGATGAGTCGGCACTGCAGCACACCACTCCGTATTTAGATACGTCTTCTCTCTTGATGGGTGACGGGACACCTGCCCCGATCTCCTCAATTGGTAATGGTGTTTTACCTACTCTTTCAAAATTGCTTTGGTTGTCTAATGTCTTATGTGTGCCACGAATTCGAAAAAATTATTGTCTGTGTCACAATTTGCTAATGATAATGGTGCGTTTTTTGAATTTCACCCAACGTACTGTGTTATTAAGGACATAATGACCCGGGAAACACTGTTGAAGGGCCACATACATGATGGGCTGTACCAGTTCTCTTTGCCCACTCTGTCCGCTCAGTCTGTCGAAGCTCCGGTTACTACTTCCACTATATTCCGAAATAAAACTGATGATTGTAATATTTTGTCTTTGTGGCATAATCGTCTTGGCCATCAGTCTGTCAAAAGTGTTTTAGATAAGTGTAATATTGTCATTCAATCTAATACGTGTCTTAATAGCATATGTACTGCCTAACAAAAAGGGAAGGCTCATAAACTGCCATTTCCTACATCTACTACTAAATACACGAGTCCATTTGATTTGGTGGTTTCTGATCTTTGGGGTCCGGCGTCTGTTTCTTGTGGAAATAACTGGTACTATATTTCGTTTGTTGATATGTGTACTCGATTTACGTGGGTTTATCTCCTTCGGCAGAAATCTCAGGCTGTGTACTGTTTTGTTCAGTTTTAACAATTAGTTAAAACTCAATTTGGGAAGAACATCAAACAATTTCAGAGTGATTGGGGCGGAGAATATAGAGCGTTTACATCTGTTTTGGCCTCACAAGGGATCATTCATCGCTTGACCTGCCCACATACGTCTGAACAGAATGGCGTCGCGGAACGAAAACATCGTCACATTGTTGACATGGGTATCACACTGTTGGCTCAAGCAAATTTACCCATAGAATTTTGGGGTTATGCGTTTTGTTTTGCTGTACATCTCATTAATCGACTACCTACTCCAGTTCTGAAGGGACAATCTCCGTTTAAAGCTCTTTATGGAAATAACCCATCTTATGATCATCTGAGGGTATTCGGATGTTGTTGCTATCCTTATCTACGCCCGTTTATGGCACATAAGCTGGAGTTTCGGTCTCAACCATCCACTTTTTTGGGATATAGTGCTTAACATAAGGGGTATCTGTGTCTCTTACCGACTGGCAGGGTAGTTGTTTCGCGTCATGTGGTGTTTGATGAGACTAAGTTTTTATCATCCCGGTCAGCTCCGGTAACGTGTTTGCCAATGGAAAATCAGCCTGCCTCAACGTTCGTTCCAGTTGTTCGATCTGGTGCGTCTGATTCTGCAGAGCCCCCTGTTGTTCGTTCTTCTCCATTATGTTCTCAACAAGCTGTTTACTCATTCCCGACTCCTCCTATCACTGCTCAACCTGAGGTCAGATCTGATCGGGAGCCTCATAGCTCCCTTCCTTCTAGTCCTCATGCTGATCTTCCATGTGAAAGAAGTGTTGCTTCGTTTTCTGACACTCAGGCACCAGTTCTACCTGTGGTCAACGTCCATCCAATGGTGACTAGGTCGAAGGCTGGAATCTTCAAACCCAAAGCCATGTCTGTTGAGGCTGTCGAACCCTCTACAATTGAAGAAGCCTTGACTTCTTCTAAATGGCGAGCTGCTGCCCAGGCAGAGTATGATGCGCTTATCCGTAATTCCACTTGGGAACTTATTCAGCGACCACAAAACCGCAAGGTTATCGAGTGCAAGTGGCTTTTCAAGATCAAGAGAAATCCGGATGGTACTGTTGCTCGTCGGAAAGCTCGACTAGTAGCAAAAGGTTGTTCTCAAATTCCTGGGTGTGATTTCAAAGAGAAGTTTAGTCCTGTGGTAAAACTTGCTACTGTGCGTGTTGTTTAGTTCATTGCTGTATCGAGAGGGTGGCAGTTAAGGCAAGTCGACGTCAACAATGCCTTCTTAATTGGTGATCTTGACACTGAGGTCTTTATGCATCAGCCTCCAGGGTATGAGCAGTATGGTTCCGATGGACAACCTCTTGTGTGTCATCTAAAGAAAGCTCTGTACGGCCTTCGACAGACACCTCGTGCCTGGTTTGAGAAGCTCAAACAATTTCTCAAATCGTTGGGGTTTGTTGTTTCCAAGTCTGATTCGTCTTTGTTTGTGTGGATGACAGGTGGTTCCACTCTTTATGTTCTTGTATATGTTGATGATATTATAGTCACTGGCAACATGTCCACATCTATAGAGTGGTTTGTTCGGTTGCTGAATAGTGAGTTTTCGCTTAAGGATATGGGTGATCTACACTACTTTCTTGGGCTTGAGGTCACTCGCACCAATGACTATCTCCATCTCTGTCAGAGAAAGTATATTCGTGATATTCTTGGACGATGTTCGATACTCACGGCAAAGGGTGTTCATACTCCGATGATTAGCTCGTCTCCCATGTCCAAGACTGATGGTGAACCTTTGGAGGATCCAACTGAGTACAGGAGCCTTGCTGGTGCTCTCCAGTATATTGTTCTGACCAGGCCTGACATTGCATATGCTGTAAATAGAATCTGTCAGTTCATGCATAGTCCTACCACTGTACATATGATGGCTCTAAAGCGCGCATTACGATATTTGTGTGGCACCCTTGATTTTGGATTAGTTTTCTGTCCGTCTACTCGGTTATCTTTGGTTGGTTATGCCGATGCAAACTTGGGACTTGATTTTGACGACCGATGATCCACCTCAGGATACTGTGTATACTTTGGACAGACTCCGGTCTCATGGGGGTCTAAGAAGCAGCAAGTAGTTTCTCGATCCACGGCTGAAGCTGAATATAGGAGTCTTGCTGTGGCAACAAGTAAGATGACTTGGTTGATTTTGTTGCTTCAGGAATTACGGGTTGTATCTGATGATACTCCAACTGTCTGGTGTGATAGTTCAAGTGCAGTAGCAGTTGCGGCCAATCCTGTCTTGCACTCAAAATTCAAACATGTCGAACTAGACTTGTTTTTTGTCCTTGAAAAGGTTGCAGATGGGTTTCTTCTGGTAGGTGAAGTTCCTGTTTGTGACCAAGTGGCGGATATATTTACGAAGCCCTTGTCAGTAACATATTTTACGCGGTTTCGAAATCTTCTGTGCGTCTCACAGGTTGGGAAGATGGGTGCATGATAGAGTATCACATGCCTTAGCTAATGTAGTCAGTTGGTTAGCCAAGAGACTGTTAGTATAGCTAGAGTCTGTTAGTTGTTATGAGATTGTTAAAGAGCAGTTAGTCCAGCTCTTTATATATATGCTATGTACAGATGAATATGGTATGAGTTTTCATGATAGATACAGAACAAAAGAAATAGAAAGTAGATCTCAGATTTGATTTCTCAAAATGTTCTCTTAGACATACCTTCTAGCATGTGTGCATGCAGACATGCATGCATGCATGCTATACCCCAAAGGGAGAGAGAAGGTTCATTAAGGGGCCAATAGCCAACAATAACACTACATTGCTTGAACACCAACATGCAAAACTGTAGTTTAATTTATTCAGATGGACTTTCAGAAAAAGAACAGATCATAATCTCAATTATGCCATCACAATGCCATCTCTTTTTCTTTTGCTATATCTATATACCCTCTTTACTTAAAGATAAAAGCTATAGAAACACCAAAAAAAAACCCTCTAAGCTTCTCAACGAATGTTCATCGTCCAAAAAGAAGCACGACTTCATGGATTAATCTCACATTTTTATCCTTTACAAGCCTAATATATTTACAGTTTTATAGACATGATGATAGTTTGATACCAAGCCAGCATGATGTCGAGTGTGATGCGTGGTTTCAGCAGCGAACTAAAGACCAAATGGTGTCTCCTTATACCATCTGCACAAGTTTACAACCAAAATCAAGAAGATAAACAGCAAAAAGAAACCCTGTGTTTCGAGATGTATGAACATTATATATAAGAACAAGGATTTACCAGGTAACGAGCATCCTAGACTTCAAAGCTTTAGCTGCTGCTTTAGCGAAAATTTTTGCTGCTTCAGCTTCAGCTTCCGCGGCATCTGCTTCTCTTGCTGCCTTTTCGGCCTCTGCAATTGCGGATTCTGCCTCTGCAACAGCTCGTGCAGCAGCTGCAGCGGCCTCTTCGGCAGTCATGGTCTTCATTTTGGACAACTCAACATCAACTTGGGTTTTAGTAAGAATGTTGATGGCTTTCTTCTCCGATTTCGAAGAATCCTTCTGCCTTCCTTCCAAAGCAAGCAGAGGAGATCTTGTTTCGGAAATAGTTGAATGTGGTGCAATCCTATACTTATGCTTTACCTATCAACGTATACATCATAACAATGAATCAATCCTGACTTATGAACTTTCAAGTTAATCTTCTTTGCAAACACGCCAATAACTTCCACAAGTACATCAGAAAAACCAATATCAAATGCAAAGAACTTTTGACATTTCTGGCATTCGTGCTACATCATAGGCTAAAATAATTTATATACATAATGAAGAATAATATTCTAAGATAGTGTTACACGAATAATCAAACAGTAGAATTACCTTTGTCAATGTCCCATTTGCTACCAACAGCTTTAGTTTCGTAGCCAAAAGCTTCTTGAGGTTCAGCGGTGCAGCATATTTCTCCTATAATGTCAAAAAACAAACTCAAATTAGTTTCAATGTTTCAGGAAGTCATTTGCGATAGTTTCAGAGATGAGATTTGGATTTTAATGCTCGAAAATAGAATGGACAAGAAATAAGAATAAACAGAAACCCTAAGTTCCACACTTACTCAGAACGAGACAGAAGGAAAGTTGTTGTCATATATAGCCATTGAAAGAAGCAAAGGCCTTCAGTGGTTTAATCAAATGGGTTATCTTTTCCTAAAGTATTTAGAATGTGACCAACCCAAGAAAGAAAAGTACCTCTATGTATAAAGCAATCGAAGCTCTATCGGAACCACCTGGCTCTCTCAAACTAGTGATAGCCTCCAATAAAATATTCTCCAACCTACAAGCATCGAGAGGATATCACTTAAGCAGCATTCATTATGCCCATACAATCAGAATAGTGAGGCTCTCAACACAAAATTGTTTGACCGACAAGGACCGATCTAAAGCCCTAATCTAAGGCACTTGGTTTATGGTATAAGAAAAATACATAAAAATACCTTGAAACCGGTTTTTTGGGACCAGTTACCCTTGGTGTTCCACTAGAAATGGCAAGGGGCTTAGGATCAACGACTTCTTCAGTCGGAGGTACAGTGATTAGTGCCATGGGGTTATCATCGTGTTTAGCGGCTAACTGATTTCTTTTAAGAGCAAGCTTAGCCTTTTGTCTCGATCCCCATATGGCCGTGGCATTTATATTTCTCCATTTATCCTGGTCATATTAACACTATCACATTAATTCACCTCTATGCATGACATAACATTGGCAACCAAAATATGCATAACATTAAAATTTTTATTGTGATGGTGATTGGTGAGTCCTCCTCGAGGCTCAACTACAAACCTTGAGATCCACATTCGAGCGCGACCGCAAGACCGAACTAAACTCGGGATCTGAAAGTATATTGCGCCATTTTCCAGTTCCATGCTTGAGAACTCCTGCCTTGAGGGCAGCTTCTTCTTCTGCTGTCCATTTCTGCTTAGGGGCACCCATCAACAAATTCCTGAAATCCCATCAATACATGAAAATATCAACAATTGAAATTCGAAAAAGATCGAACACTAATACTAATCGATCATATATGCTTTCGTGCCTATTCATCAAGTTTTGACATTCCTAGACTTTTTTTTTGTCTTGGCTGACATGTTCTAAAAAAATTCATCTGAAGCTCCAATTCTCAACCATTCTGATATCTAAATGATGCAAATTTCAGAAATTTACCAATATATATATATATATTTAATGCAATCAAGTTTCAAAATTCTAGACAAAAAATTTACAAATACAAAACCAGTTTTAAGCACAAAACTCAAAGTTTCAAGTTCCAAATTCTCTTTCAACTCAAATTATACATGAATTTAAACTCAAACCCATCACAGCAGATAATCAGAGGTAGTAAATATACAAGTATAATCATAAATCTTTAATGCCCCATCAAACTACACAATCAAAATTATATATTTCTGAAATATTTGAAAATCTAAAATTCCAATAAAAGAAACAACGTTAACAATAACGGGAAAAAAAAATAAATCAGATTGATGCATTTTCATCCAAAGCTTAGAATTTAATGAAATTCATCAAAGGATCGATTTTATCTATAAAAATCAAACCCAAAAAAAAAAAAAAGAACAGAACTTTTACATTAAGCACTGAATTTTAACATATTTAGAGGGGATAATTTTGGAGAAAATTTGATGATTAAAAATGGAGTACCTGATCGGAGAAACGCGGGAAGGGAGGAAGAGATCACGCGCAGAGCATCGGAAAATTTTGTTTTAACGAAAAAAAATTATTTCTTACAAAACAAAAGGAGTGACAAAAATAAAATAAAAAACATGTAAGGAGAGATTGGTTTTTATTTATGTCCGTAAGAATATTTTAATTTAAATAGAAATTTTTCTTTTTCTTTTCTTTTTTTTTTTACTTTATTATTTTATGGGTTATTTAATTTTGCTTATTTGGCTCTCTGAAATCTACTGTGTAGCTGCTACTCTTTTATTTTAGTTTTGACTTTAGCCTACGTGGTGTTTTTACTTTTTTCTTTAATTATTTTATTTAAAGTATTGTATATTTATATTAATTTTAAAAGGGGTAATATAATTTTTCACTAATTTGGTAAATAAGTTCATTTTAGTCCCTCAATTTGAATTCTGTCGAGATTTGATTATGTAACCAATGTTAGTAGAACAAAATTAGATCGATTGGTCAAATTGATTGGACTAAGAATTAATCGATATAACGGTCCGAACAAAGATGTTGAATCATTGAATCAGAAATTGCTTGAAATTAGTAAAAATAAATATTGGGATAAAAATCAATAGTTAAACATGTTTAATAAATCAAATCGGTTAAATTGAAAACAAGTGGTCTGATCGATTCAACTATCAATTCGGTTATTAAAATACTGGATGTGATTCTCTAAGATTATATCACGTCGTCGCTAGAAATGAACTTTGTTATGCAAACAACATATCATCAAACTTTTATATTTTTAAGTTCAATACTAAAATAAACTTCGTTGTTTAGTTTTAAGTGCCAAAGTGAACCACAAAAAAACATAAATACTAAAGTAAACCTAATTACTTGTTCATGAGCCAAAAATATATTGTCCCATTTTAAAAAGTTAATAATCTATTTTATATTAAATTTTGATATGTACATTTTTTATATAAAATCTCCCGGTATAATTATTACCATTAATATTTATAAAATTTATATCTAAAAATATTTTATTAATTTTTAAAATATTTATATTTTAAAAATATTTATCAAAAATAAATTTTAATTAGGAAAGAATCGGAAATCATTTATTTTAACTTTTTGAACTCATATTTCATTATAAGTTTTGATCATATCTATTTTTTTATACAATGTTTAGAACTATTTATAGCCCTCGCGCTTCAGCACACTCCAAGCCATGTCCTCCTGCATTGACAATAATATTCATGCCAATTTAAGACTCAATCGACTTTCATGTTTTAATTATTTTTCATTGTGTTCATGTCATATCTAAATTTTTTATTTCATTAAAAATGATTTAATACATTGACTTTTGAGCTACACGTATTTTTTCATTTTTAAAATCTGTTTAGAAGATTCTGTTTTGTATATGTTCGTACTCATAATGTGATAAAAGAAAAAAAAGTTGTAAGAAACATAGTAACATACATATTTTTTAAGAAAAAAATATATATTCTGAGTATTCTTTTAAAAAGCATATATAATTAAAAAAATATTTAAAAATAGAAACATATACATTTATTGTATAAAGTCATGCTACCATTTTTCAGTCCATTAAAAGGAAAAATTGTGAAATAATAAATATAATGATAATTACAAGCAATTTAAACAACTATAATTAAAATCAAAGTTGTTCACCATCTCAAGTGTGGTCTAAATTTAAGTTACACTAATCGTGTTTATTGTTTGGATTTTCTCAGATGTTGCAATTCACCAAAAGAAATATTTCCAAAACTAAAATAAATTTTATACAAAACCCAAAGCAGAATAAATCTAAGAAATCTTATAGCCATTAAACCAAGATCTCATTAGCTTATGAAAATTACTTAATAATTCAATAATAATACTAACAAAAAGAAATTTTATTTACCATATTTTGAAGCACTGCTACATAATTACAATTCGCCTAAAAAATCATGTCAACTACTACTATTTTTGTGGTAATAATAAAATTACAGTTCATAACAAAAACCAGATGCATAGAAAATCAAATTCAATCCCTGCTAAGCATTTAACTTGGAAGTAAATGGTTTCTCTAAGCCAAATCGGACCAATGAGGTAGCATCGTCTTCTCCGTAGCTCCGGTTTATCGGCTGTAAGCTTTATTTAAATGCTTTATCAGCTGTTATTCCACTTCGATCTGGTATGAGTTTCTTCATGTAATACTTGGATTTACGGGATAGGTTTATCTTTTTCCTCCTTTCTTCCGGTATCATGTTGATCGTACATTCAGTAAAGCCGCGCCTAACAAACCTGTAAAACCAGAAGCAAGTATTGGCATGGTTTTATTTGTAGTAACCTGGGTGTAAATAATGGCTGATATACTAAATGAACATTGCACTGTAACTGAAACTCTCTCTCCACGATGCTAGGATGACTAAAAAGTTCGAATTTATCATTAGATGGTGCATGAAAATAATCAAATGTGCTCGAAAAATTATGAATAAGAAAAATACAAACCAGTCAGCAGTACGAGTTGTCAACAAGAAAAGCATATCCAATCCGAGAGAGGATGCCTTCTTCTCAACGTAATCTGCAAATATATTATTGATACTAAAAAGTAAGCATTATCATTAGGAATCATATGGTTTGTAGACCACAAACAAATATCCCGTAGTCGTATCACAACGCAGGGATGATCATAAAAACAAAAACCAGTCGGATCAAATCGAGCATCATTCTATGGTTAGGCCATGGGAACTGGACTTATCAGAAAATGCTTTATATGCAGTCTAGCACAGCCAAAAGACGTGTGCCTTTCTTAGTTATTCTTCTGAAATGGGTAAAGATGCTCCCATCAAGTATGAAATCACAAGTTCGAGCATTGCATCTCTTTCAACTACACCAGAATAAGTAGCAGAGTATGACCGTGTCGAACATAGTGCAAACAGTGAAGTTTCAACAACGTACCGAGCAATTTATCTCCTTGTCCTTGTCCTCGACAGTCAGGAGAAACTGCAATACAAGCAACTTCTCCACACTTGTCCTTGAAGAATGGAAAAAGAGCAGCACAAGCAATGATTTGACCTTCCCTTTCCATAACAACAAATGAATCTAGGGCCTTAAGTAGCTGTGCGAATAAAAAGGAGACAAGAATTTAATTTTCAGATTCTGGCTGGCTCTGACTCAAAAGAATGAAAGCATTTTTCACCTTCCATTTTGTTTTTCTTTTGGTGAGATTTGAAACAAAAGCTAATTTTACAACAGGCACCTCATTGAAAAAATATACACATAAAAGAGATCGAGATTGATCAAACAAAAGTCTAAAAGAGTAGTATAGACCTCTTCATCACTCCTGCGAACCAATGTGCCAGACTCTTCTAAAGGTTGTATGATTTGCCTGATTCCAGCGAGATCAGTCACCATAGCCATCCTAGCCCCTTCATATAGATCACTAAATAACGAGTAAAACTGAAGTCAGGGAATTGAATGCAAAATAGCTTAATGACTTGCTAAATCTTGCAGTGGTATTTCATAAAAACTAATAAATATCGGCCAGATTGAGTTAAACTGAGATCCCTCATCCTATTAAGACCATGAAAGTTGGAAAAGAATTTGTGGTAATAATATAAGGTCCTCTAAAGTATAACCCAAATTTACCTATAAGCACTTGTACTTGGGTAGCATATAACATATATTTTAGATTTAAAACTCCCTGAGTGGCAGAGCCCATTGAAACATCGGAATAGGTTACTAGTCATGGAAAGACTGAGAACGCGTAGGGAATTAACCATGTTTTGTACTTCATGCCTATCAGCAAATATCCATTTTCCCATAATGCTAAGCTAAGTTCACTGTAAATATTAGATACCTAGCCACCATTGTCCCCATTCCATCTCTTTTGAACAATTCCAATAATAAGACCCCACCGATAGTGCCATCTAACAAATGAACTCTTTGTACGCCACCCTGACAATCAAGCAGAAAATACAATTGGCTTATTGTTTTCGCTTGGGAAAGCATCTAAATATGCTAAGCTGGAAGACAAGCTATTAGAACTTACCCTGCAGACATAGGCTGCAGCAGCCAACTCTGAAAGGTAACCATTATCTCGACTTAGCCGCTCCTGACCTCCGATGGCAAAGCCCTGTTCTCCAGACCATAGTCCATTCCCATTATCAAAACCAACACCATTCTGAAAGGTTGGATTACGTATACTATTAAGAGCCTTCCCATTTTGCAAAGAGTGAACAACTGAACTAGTATCATCATGTCCAATGCAAGTGAGATCTTCTTCACCAACAGCTTTAACATATTTAGCAGCTATCTCACTTTGTTTGACCCGTTGACGGATCAACATATCTGCTTCTTGAAGAGGCAAGAAACTAATAAGGCGTCCATTCTCATCCAAAATAGGGCCATCTATAATGCAAATAAGCTTATCTGCTCCAAGAGCTAATGCACAAGCCGTGGCAACTTCATATGTGCTGAAATTTAGGAAAACATAAAGCATTACCAATCAGGCTCTAAATCATTGGCAAGTAAAATAAAACTTCTGGGCTGGTCCAAGATGCACCATAAAGCAAACAAACTAGCTTTTAAGATCAAAAAACGCATAACTCGAAGTAATAAAGGTTTATTCAACACGTAAAGAGATTGCAACTTCGGGAGTTGGGTTCCCCCTCCCCCCACTAAATCCTTTTGATTGACATCTTCATAATCCTACAAAAACACAAACTAGGGCACCAAACTTATAATCCCTCTGTATCTGAGAAAAAACTACTTAGGATTTACAGAAAGAAATAGTAAAATGTAAAAGCTTGCTTTTTGGAATACTGATGACTGCTACTACTAAACTATTTGAATTGCAGAATATGTTAAAATGGCTGGTTTAGGGTGACAACGCAAGGAATTTTTACTTCACAGGAAAATAGATCAGTGCAAGCTGCAACCAAATATCATTAAAAGTTACACATCATACTTGCAATTCAAAACTTCACCAGAGCTCGAATACCCCAGGTTGCTTAATATTACTATACAACCACCATCAAGCCTCTCACGCAATCGAGCAACATCTACTTTCTTTACTTCACCAGTTGCTCCATAATCAACACCTTCAACAACTCCCCTTCTCTGCAAAAGTGTTTAAAAAGAGGCAATATCATAACATGTCTAATAGCAGAGCCAACACCAAAAACATGCTTCTGCAGGCTACCCATCACTATATGTATCCCCACTCAATCAATTTGCAAGGGCTTAGCCATCGTCTCAATCGGAATAACATCGATGCACATAAATCCACAACCCAAATCAAATATTATTTTCAAAACAGAAACATTCTAACCTTGGCTGCAAGGAAGTTACCACTAGCAACACTGACACCAACTTCATGCCAACGGCTACTATCACCATGCCGACGAATATTACATATAGAAGGTCCAGGAGAAAGCTTTGCTTCTATCATTAAACGGATCCCTCCTGCCGCTTCCGTCGCAGCAGCTAGAGATTCCGAGTCCGTTACTCTATATCTACCATAATACTTTGGTTCATGCCCTGCATGATTTTCAAGGCTCATTTAAGTATCACTACTCTATTTATAGTAAAAGAGAGACAAACACTGAATTATCAACTAAAACATGAGATAAAATTAAACTCAAGTAATAAACTAACTGCTACAATTATCATGAGAACAAAGTGAAATAAGAGGAACATGAAGCAATGCCGTTTTCTTGTGTAGCTCACCTCTCTCAGCCAAAAGCTTGTCGATTTGAACGTGAGTTCCCGGAACAATAACAAATTTGATCCCAAGGTGATGCAAAAACGCAATATCCTGCAAATTTATATAAAAAGAAAAAGAAAAAAAATTAAAAACTTGATCATAAAAAACCTAAAAGCTTTTACGAATTTATTAATTTTGCCTTTAAAATGGTGTCTAAAAAGGGGGAAGCAACGATTTCGCCGGAAATTATAACAACGAAAGTGCCGCCACGGTGAGCCCAGAGGTAAGGCCAAGCCTCACGGAACCACCGCACGAACTGCTTATCGTCGACGGAGCTGTAAGTTTCGTCCACGCCATCGTCGTTTTCAATAATCACATTGCGCTTAACCGAATCACCTCTCTTGGACCCGGGTTCCGGTTTAAGGTAATGAGACCGGAACTTCGATTCCGGTCTGAGCCTTACGATGTCAGTTTGGAAGGAGTGGCGGGATGAAAAAGGTTTGGTTCGACCGGGAAGAAAGCGAGGAAGGCGAGCCGTTGAACATGAGGCGGCCATTGTGGGTGGCGGCCTTCAATAGCTTGCTTTAGAACGTAGCAGTGAACCTTTTTTTTTTTTTTTTAACTTAAAAGTAAAATATGAAAAAATAAGGAAAAATATCGATAATAATATTTATGACACGTGGATTGTGGGGCCTGGGGATGAATTTTGGAGTAATTAATTTATTCAATACGAAAAAGCGTGGAGAAAGAATTCGACTTTTCCTTTTGATTTTTACATTTTAGGTTAAAATATGCAATTAGTCTCTATACTTCAACAAAATTTTAGATTTAGTCCTTTTATTTAAAAATTAAAAATTAACTCTTTTTTTTATTTAAAAGAATACATAATCACTTATTTAACTCTCCAGCTTTCTTTAAAAAAGTTATTTTGGTTATTCATTTAATTTTCATCTCTTTTAACCATTAATTTTGTATTATTTGTCAAATCATTTTTAAAAAAATGAAATTTTTTATGTTTGTTAATTTTATTAACGTGGCATATGCATGAATGCCACATCAACAATTAATTAATTTTTTAAGATTCAAAAAAATATTTAAAAAGTATGAAAATTATAAGAAAATTTAATATGTTTAATTTTTTAAAAAAATTTAATTAATTCCTAATGTGGCATACATGTGAATTATCATGTCAACAAAATTTTTATTTAACAAATAATATAAATTCAATAGCTAAGAGAGGCAAAAATTAAATTGAGGATTAAAATGATTTTTTTGTAAAGTTAGAGGGCCAAATAAAATCATTATGCCTTAAATGAATAAATTTTTAATTATTTATTAATTAAATTAATGTCTCCTTAACTCGTAATACTAGCTTAATCAATTACTTAAAGCTTTAAAAGATCAAAAAAATAATTTTCTTCTTTATTTATATGATTAAAATGTGCCATAATTCTCGATACTTTTCAAAATATTAAAATTTGGCCCATATATTTTTATTTTCAGAAATTTAGTTATTTTACTTTTTAAATTTTAAAATTCAGGTCTAACTATTAACACTATTATTTTTTTATTAAATTTATCGATGTAATATTTTGCAATAAAAAAAACACACTTAATAACTATGTAACTAAAAAAAGACATTGCAATTAACCCGAATTTAACAAAAAAAAGAGTTAATAGTTAAACTTGAAATTTAAAATTTAGACGGTAGAGACTAAATTCTTAGAAATAAAAGTATAAAGATAAATTCTCAAAAAGTACATCTACTTGTGATATACTTTAACCTATTTATATATATTCAAATTATTTTCTATAATTTTTTAAAAATTATTATAATTTCTTATTTATATAATATCTAAAGCTACCCAAAACTCCTCCCTATTACCTTAAATAAAAAAACTAATGAGTGCATTTGAATCCATATTATTTTATACTAACAATAATATTAATAGCAATCAAATTAAAATTTAATTAGATATTTTCTATAATTTTTAATATAAATAACTTTTCTCACTTTCAGACGAAACGTTTGTGATGGTTGAAGGGACATGTAATATTATTATAATTCAAGTGAGCCCCCCATATCAACTCGTGACATATTCCATCTCGTCCGTAAGCCGACAATCTGACTACGGTCATAAACCATTTCATTATTGCTTACGTGGAAAGTATTTCAAAGGACAACGAAAAAAACGAGTATAACTAAAATAAAAATAATTAATTTCAGTTGACGTCCTTAAATTCGATAAAAATAGCTCTCCTGTTCATCTAAATTTTAAAATTGAATAAATTGATCTCTTTAAATAAATTTAATTTTAAAAGTGAACAATTAAGGATAATTAATCATAGTATTAATATTTTTTACCAATTGTAGATAGTAAATTTAGCTTTCAAAGTGTATATATTTTGTCAATTTGGTCCTAAATTTGTTAATTTAGGACCCACAATATTTGTGTAAATGTCGAGTTTGAATTTGTTGAATTTTTTAGAATTAAGGCCAAAATGACAAAATATGTAAACATCAAAGGCTAAATTTGTTACTATACCAATAAAAAATTATGTACAATTGACAAAAGAAATTAACATTGTGATTAATTATACTTAGTTGCTCACTTTCGAAATTGATAAGAATTAAATTGCTCCAATTTTTTTGAGAGGGATCAATTTGCTCAATTTCAAATTTGAGAAGAACTGAATAGATATTTTTATCTTCAGTATCATGTCAATCAAGTCCATAAATGCTAGTTTAGATATAATGTAGAAAGCATTTAAAACACATGAATTTTATTAAAAATATATGTGAATTAAATTTTAGACATGTGTATACTTATTAACAAAAGTAAGGTGAAGTAATGAATTTTGTTTAAGATGTGAAGATAAACTGATAAAATTTTGGTTGAAAAACCTAGAATTTTTTATTATTATTAAAGGGGCTTAAAGTGGATTTATAAATCATTGAAAGGGAACAAAGATACAATATTAGGCTTAAAAAAAAAACATAAATTTGAATGTTTTAATTTTGGAAAGGGATTAAAAAGCAATTTTCTCATTTAACCAAGAGAGCCAAGTCCCTACTTACTTTTCGTCCCTTGGCATAATCATGTTTAATGTTAAATCTAAGCTAACATTTAACACTCGAACTAACTAAATTGAAAAAAAAGAAGACCTAATTGATATTTTGACATTTTTAGAACAATTTAAAATTTTAGAACCAATTTACAATCTAGACTATAGTTTGAGAGTGTTAATTGGAATTAACCCAAAATGAAATAAAATCATTATCCACCACAAGTTTGTGATTAGATTTGCCAATAGCGAGCTCTTTCTCATATGTTATCAAATTTAAATTAACATATTTAAAAATATGAATATCTTATTTATTTTTTAATATTTTAATGATGCAAAATATTATTTTAACTTAAACAATCAATAATATCGTAAAAATATAAAATAAATCGTTCTTACGTAGATAAAGAGTAAATCGGTCTTTTTTTTTAAATTTCATCTATTTTTATCGTTAAAATTTGATTATTGTATATCAACATGAGATACACATGACAGATCACGTGTCACTGTTTAGTTATTCCAACAATCACATCAAATTTTAATAATATAAATAGATGAAATTTTTAATAGAAAATATTAATTTATTCATTTATTTAAATAAATGAAATTTTTAATAGAAAATATTAATTTACTCATTTACTTAAAGGATTAATTAATTTATTTTATAGTAAAGCCTCCAGATATATTTACCTAAAATATTTTAGAAAAGGAAAGAAATTGAGATACCTTGAGAATGGCATCCAAGTAAGAACTAGCGACAATTTCAGCTGACAAGAGCAACACAAATGTGCTCCCTCGGTGCAAATAAACATACGACTGAGCCTCCCTCAACGCCGCCACGAACCGCCGGTCTTCCTCGGCCACATCATAAACCTTCTCCAAGCTGCAGCAGCAGCAGCAGACATTGATGGTTTTCGCTTCACCATTAACAACCGATCTCGATAACATCCCTTGAAAACCTTGGTTAAAAAACATACTCCTTTTGAACCTTACGAAACCCTTAAAACCCTGTTTATTACAACATGAACTGCAAATTCCTTGTCGGGAATTCCATGGTTGATGATGAGGGTTTGATTTAGCTGCTGTCGCCATCGTTGAACCAGAAAAAAAAAACAGAAAACGCGGCTAAACGGTGTGAAGAGGTGGGTGGCTGGATAGTGAAAGAGAAGGCTTTGAACCAAAATAAAAAATAATAATTTTTATAAAAGAGAGACAAAAATAAAAACAAAAACAAGCAAACTGACCTGGGAATCTAAGCCCACACTTGTTCTGAGTTCATGTAATAATAATACATGGTGGCCCCCATGGCCATGGATGCCCTTTATTTTGTTTATTTATTTTCGTCCATGGCTTAACTTTTTAGCCTCATTATTTTGGGAATTTTTTTCGACTTTATTTTTTTAGAATTATTAAAGTTGATGGATGCAGAGACGAATCTAGGGCTGGCATGACGCGGCGTTTAAAATAGAAAATTTTAAATTTTTAAAAATTTTAAATTAATAAAAAAGTTATATTTTAATTTTTTTAAAATTATAAAAATTTAATTTAATTATTTAAAAGTTATAAAGATATAGTTGAAATGTCATTCTGCCCTTAAAAAATCTTTTGACTTTGCTCCTGATGGATGAATATATTTTTGGTTTGTTTACTATTTTTCCAAGAACAAAATAATTGAGTATAATATCATCATTAAAAAGAATATTCTCATCATAGTAGAATTACTATGTTTATGAAAAAATATATTTATTTTAATTGAAATGATAACATTAAACTTTTATAATATAATAGATTTCATTCTTATTTTATATTTGTTTTTTATTTATTTTATATAAAAATAAGAACAAATTATAATATAATTTATTTTATAAAGAATAATCAAAATTAAATTAATGCTAAATCAAGAGTTTAATATATAATATAAATTCAATTGCAACTAGATTTGTTCATGGGGTCCCCCCGAAAAGTGAGAGGATTTTGACAAAAATATAGGCTCGAAAAATGAACTTAGACAAAAAAAAAGGCTCCTTTAGAAAACGGATTGGGCCTCGGGTAAGGTTTTTTTTGCTTGGCCCCGGTCTGAATTTGTAAAAAAAAAGAAGAAAATTGTTGTTTTCTTATTGTTTTCTCACTATTTTGTTATCATTTCAATATTATATTGCTACTATTTTGTTGTTATTGTTTGGATATTGTATAATTCTTATTTTATCGTTAATTTTGCTACTATTTTAGAGGTATTTGCTTAGTAAGTTGCACCTATGTTAGTGTTATTTAAGTATAATTTTTTTAAAAAAATATTTTTAATTTATTGGGAAACATTTATTTTAATATTTTTAGTGTTTTTGATGCATTATATTTTAATATATATATCCTTCATTTTTAGCATTTTTCTGCAATCAAGACAAAGATAATTTTTTAGAAACATTGTTTTTTCTTTTAAAAATTATGTTTTCTTCTTTTACTTGAGTTATGGTGAAGATGAGGGATTTAGGGTTCAAAGATACATCCTTTTAAAGAAATAGTTCCCTTCTAGCCTTTTAGACAATTCGTATGACCAAAGGAAATAAATGGCCCAGATATGAACGAACAAAAATGGTTCAATTTTCAACGACCAGATACGCACACGTGAAAATCACTCGCAAATGTGCCCAGTAAGTTGCATTTAAGGTTGATATGATGGACTTAAGGAGTGCCATTTTATGACACCCTTTAGGCCCATTTTAGGGAGGAGTAGATTGTTATATGTCAATAGCTTGAGACCTGAACCCTAAAAAAGATTCGAGCCTCCAATCCATGACCCAACCACGAGAGGACAATAAGGCGAACCAGATCGCAAAGCAAGGCAACAGACTCAGCTCGTAGGAACCTTGCGCGAATTTATAGTGCAAGATCGTAGGTACAAGTTGAAAGATAAGGTTATGGACCCAGCTCGTGAGGACCTAGGGAATGCCGTAGTCTCACCTCATATGTACCCAAGGAACTTGTAGTAAGTGTCATGTGCTCCACAAGCCACCCAAGCACGCGTCCAGTAGGTACGAAGCTCGCCTTGAACGCCAATCTCATAATAGAAAGGACTGCGTGCTCCGTAGACACATGCCCAACAAATTTGGAGCTCGCGGAGAATGTCAGTATTGGAGGCAACAAAGTTAAGACAAAATAATAGGGTCCTATAATGAGTTGTAATAGTAGTAGTAACAACATATATAAATACTTGTATATTCATATCAATAAGACACAAGCAAAATATTACTCAACACTTTCATATATGTTTTATTATCTATATAGACTAATCATTTCAGGGTTCATTGTTGTTTCTCGTAACAATATTGTTTTCAAAATTTAAATATGAGTTCTTCTATTGAGAGTACTTAAATAATTTTTTAACATGATTAAAAAAAATCTAATTTTTTACAAATTTATGGGAAGTAGGTAAGCTCAGACTTGGATTTTTAAATTCGAAAAGAAGATGAACTAAATTTTTAGAAATAAAAATATAGGGACTAAATTTCAAGTGTACTAAGAGTTAGGGACTTGAAGCATATTTTAACATAAAATCTATGCATTTTGGGCTTTCTTTAGCGGCTTAATCATTGGGCTTAGCATAACACTAGTAAAGCAGAAGGTGGTGAGAGACTTGGGCTTTGTCTGGGCCCATTCCGAGTCCAAACACGAAATCTTTGAAAGAAAAAAAAAAAAAACCGCTAATAAAATAGAAAAAGAAAAATCAAGTGAGTAAAGGAACCCTTATCCCTCCCTCCCTCGCGGCGGCCCTGCGAGAGCTCTCTCGGTTCTACTCTCCGATCTCTTTTACCGTTGAGTTTTAATCGCTAGCGTGCAGTCGGAACCGGCGGTTCTACTAGTCCACCTTATCGATAGCTGTTCAGGTGCTTTCTAGACTCTCAATTTCAACTTTTGATGTCCTTTTAAACATTTGTCATTTTCTTTTGTGATTTTCTTGTTCTATCTGGTGTTTATATGGTTTTAGTTTGATCAGTTGAGTAGGAAAGACGAGAAAAATGAAATTACAAATTCGAAACTCTTTTTAAATAGTTTGATGCGTGAAATTATCGTTTATTTGAGTCGGTAGGGTTTATTCCAATTGAATGAAAAAAAAATGTTCTAATGATAAATACTATGTTAAATAAGAAAGATCTGCTAAAGGTTCACGTATTTATGTTTTGTGTTTCTATAATTGTATTTATGTTAAATCAGATTTTGAAATGGTGTTCTTGTGTTTGTCTCTTAAATTCACTTGCGGTAGGAATTAAGGAAATAGACTGCAAATTAAAGGCTCTGAATAGCTACACGAGGTTGTCTGAAGTATTCGATGGCACACCGATTGTTAAGAGATCATGAGGCTGATGGCTGGGAACGCTCTGATTTTCCTATCATTTGCGAGTCATGCCTTGGTGACAATCCATATGTCCGAATGGTATTAATCCTTATCTCTTTAATACTCTCTCTCACTCACTCTAGAGGCCAGCCCCTATTTATGAATCTGAAATTGTATTTTTTATATGGGAACTGTAAAGTCAAGTTTTCTGTAAGTAAATCAATATGGTTTCTGTCTTTGTTTATATTTTTGGCAGTGCTTTTAGTCATATATCTATATATGTTAACCATCATGTTTGTGGATGTGAGCAGAGTTGTGAAATATGGCAATACTTTCTATAACATGGTCGAGCCTCTCTTTTTTGGAGGTGAAAATGTAGAATAAGTAAATCAAAATACAGTTGGAAGGACATTTTCATGTAGACATGGATTATCAAGTTTGAGTCTAAGGCTTGTTCTTTGACTGTGCGTGTCTCTCTACTCTTGCAACTTTTTAATAATGAGAAGATCTACTAGACTTGTTATATTCTTTATTCTTACATTTTCTTTTTATGCTTCCAGTTCTATGACTTCTATAACCTTAGCTAAACTTGAGATAAGATTCTTCAAAATGGATTTTCTGTATGCAAAACAACATGATTTACACTGGCATATAGGTATTAATAGTAATACTAATGGGACATATTTGAAAATTTTCTAACCTTTTGTATTTTCTCTGTTACAATGGATGAGATAACACAAATCAGCATCTAAATAAGCAGCAAGAAGGGCTTATGATATATTAAGTCTGTTAGACTATGGTTCTAAACCTATAGATTCACTGTGGTATTCTGATAGTAAAAAATATCCTTTTGTTTCTTCAATAATAAAAATTTCTGTGTTTACTCTTATGGGCTTCTTTGCACTTTGACTACAGACTAAAGCTGATTATGATAAGGAGTGCAAGATTTGTACACGGCCATTTACAGTCTTTAGGTGGAGACCTGGTCGTGATGCAAGGTATAAGAAAACTGAGGTTTGTCAGACTTGCAGTAAGTTGAAAAATGTGTGTCAAGTCTGCCTTTTAGATCTTGAATATGGATTGCCAGTTCAAGTTCGGGATACTGCTCTAAGTATAAACTCCAATGATGCCATTCCAAAGAGTGATGTCAATAGAGAGTATTTCGCCGAGGAGCATGACAGGAGGGTATGTAGCTTCATGCTTAACAGTTATCTTTTAGCATCATTTTATGAAGAAATTAAAGGTGTCGTATGAAAATTTTCAACATCCTGGTAAATTGTTTACTTTTTAGAATATAGTCGTTATTACTGTCATTGCAGTTGCTGAATCATGTGGACTTGGCATTGCGTACTTGCTATAACGACACTTTGCATTTCTGTCATATACATGCCAAAT
This sequence comes from Gossypium australe, assembly GCA_005393395.2. Classification (NCBI taxonomy): domain Eukaryota; kingdom Viridiplantae; phylum Streptophyta; class Magnoliopsida; order Malvales; family Malvaceae; genus Gossypium; species Gossypium australe. The sequence continues at coordinate 3,872,594 of CM016615.1, forward strand.
ACACAAGTGCATCTTACATTTTTTTTCAGTTGATACGATACCCCTATCTCTCCTCCATTTCCTCTTAGTAGCCAGAGTTTAGGTCATGCGAGGCTTTGATTTTGGGGTATTCACTGCTTTTTGGGGTCATGGATTTTCAGTTTTTACTTACTAATTACTATCACATGTTACGAGAATAAATTTGTTATGATGTTTATAACAAGATGTTACAGCTTTTCTTCATGTTTTTTGTTGATTCGTAATCTTCTATATAAGTTGATGGTATTAAGTGTGCCTAATTTATTTGTTTTAGATGGCTATGATTTCTTATTTTCTATTTTTGTTCACTCTTTATTCTTAGTGAAATATATTTGTGGCTTGCAGGCGAGAGCTGGTCTAGATTACGAATCCTCATATGGGAAGGTACGTCCAAACGACACTATTCTGAAGCTTCAGAGAACAACACCTTACTACAAGAGAAACCGAGCACATATTTGCAGTTTCTATGTGCGGGGAGAATGTACAAGAGGTGCTGAGTGCCCTTATAGGCATGAGATGCCGGAAGCTGGGGAGTTGTCCCAGCAAAATATAAAAGACCGTTACTATGGGTAAGCTCGGTTTTGGTTTTGGTTTTGGTTTTGGTTTTTATTTTTATATTTTTCAAGTGATAAAAATTTTAATATTGAGAATGACTGTTTGTCTCTATCCCCCCCCCCCCCCCCCAAATATTTGCAGGGTGAATGATCCAGTGGCACTAAAGCTACTTAACAAGGCTGGTGAAATGCCTTCTTTGGAAGCGCCTGAGGATGAAAGCATTAAAACCCTTTATGTGGGAGGGCTGGATAAAAGGATCACCGAGCAAGATTTAAGGGATAACTTTTATGCCCATGGTGAAATCGAATCGATAAAGATGGTCCTCGACAAGGCATGCGCCTTTGTTACATACACAACCAGAGAAGGAGCTGAAAAGGCTGCAGAAGAGCTTTCTAGCAAGCTAGTCATAAAGGGTCTTAGGCTGAAGCTAATGTGGGGTAAGCCCCAAGCCCCAAGGCCTGAGTCGGAAACCTCTGATGGATCCAGGCAGCAAGCAGCAGTGGCTCATAGTGGAATGTTGCCCCGGGCAGTAATATCTCAGCAGCAGAATCAATTCCAGTCATCTGGACCTGGCATGCAGGACCAACCACCACCTATGCAGTACTTTAATATCCCACCACCACCTCAGATGGATAGAGCCTACTATCCATCAATGGACCCTCAAAGAATGGGTGCTCTGGTTCCGTCTCAGGACGGGGAGAACAAATCCGGATCAGATAAACAACAAGCACAACACTATCCTTACCAAGGTATGCCGCCGCCGCCACCTGGACAATATCCTCATCAACATTATCCGCCATACGGGTACATGCAACCAGTGCCACCTTATCAACAGTATCCACCATACCATGCAGCAATGCCTCCACCTCGAGGCCCACCTCAACATTATCAACACCCTGGACCACCAAGACCTCCACCACCTGTGAGTGCACCAGCTTCAACAAGCGTGCAACCACCACCAGCATCTACTTCATCAGGCTCTGCCCCACCACCACCACCACCAGCGCCCGTCCCATCTGCTGCTGCATCTGGATCTTCTCAGCAATGAAGGTTTTCCCGTACTGTTTGTTTTTGATAATGTAAGCATAAAACTTTTTAACCCTCGACACAACTATTTGTTTTTTTTCGCATTCAAAAACACATCTTTTGCTTTATAAGTACTTTTTTGTTAGTAATTTTGTGAATTGTTGTAGACAAAACAATTTGTTCCTAATCGATAAAAAATGTTGGAGAAAGTTGGTTAAATTCATAAGGTTAAAATATTTCATAGGTTAATGTACTTTTCATAGATTTGGAGTTTAATTATTATTATTTTTTTATTTTCAAGAATTTAATGTTTCTATTTCTTCAAGATTTTAAAATTCAAGTTTAATTCTAATAAATTTAGATTTAACACAAATAATTTTAACAAGTGAGACTAAAATTTTAAATATAAAAAGCACATAAATTAAAATTAAAATTTATAAAAAACTTATCACATATTTTAAGCAATTCATAATCCCATAGTTATCCGACATCAAAGCATGTGAATAGATTGGTGTCGGTTTCAATTTCCTCCAAACAAATGGAGGCTTCAAAGGTACTGCTTTCCTTTGCAAAACCATTAAATAATTAACGGTTCATTCATGTATCTTACTGCAAAAGAAAGCTTAAACTTGAAGAAATTCAGTTAGGAAATACCTATCATGATGGACTCTCAAATCTGAGAACCCTACAAAAAGCACAATAAAGCAATGCAAGCCACACGTGGTAATCAACAACAAACATGTTCATGATTGTTAATATTTAAGAATTCAAATCTTCCTACCCAAATTTATTAAAAATAATGAATTTAACATTTATAAAATATCTAATTCGGGATAGTAATGGAATGGTGAAAAATGGATGTCAAATCCATTACTGCTTTACAATTTGACACTCGCCTTATTATTCTATTTGTTTTGTTGTATATACGTAAGTTTACCCTTTTACAAATAGAACGAGATAAGACAAATTATTACCATAAAAAAAAAAAAATTCTAATTCTTGAATAATAATGAAAATAATGAAAAGCAATTAATATCTTTCAATAATTATTGGGAAAATCGTGTGGACATCACAACCCGCCAAATCAAATCTTAAATATCGTAGTTTGTAATGAGAGGTGAAAGCAAAATCAGCCAAAAATGCCAACCCCAAGAAAAATTTTGGTGTCCACAAAGGATCCATTAAAGGGGAGAATGTAACCTAAAGCTGGGAAAAGCCAAGTTTTATGATTGCTCAATTATTTAAACTTTCAAACATTACAAAAATATAAAATTTTATTATTACCATTTCTTACATTTGCAAAAAGGTCATTTAAGTGGAGAGACCACTATAGTATGTTGGAACCCTTCTTCTGTACTTTTTTTTAATAATGGGGTGATCCAACTATAAAAATTATAAAATGGTCATAAAATTATTAGTAAAATTTTTTTTGCCACTCAATTATTTTAGATTTGTGGGAGTTTTCATATTTACATTAGTGAGCTGTAGAAAAAGACAATTAAATAATTGAGTGACTATTTTGTAAGTTTTTATAGTTGGGTGACCAAAAAAAATTGAGTGAATATTAATATAGTTTGTCCTTTAGTAGTTGTGGAAAAAATATAAAAATTAAGAATTACTAGAAAGTTGTATAATTAAATAGGATAATTTTGATAAAGTCAATTTAAATTTTAAAGCTTAAATTTTTGAGGTCGGGTCCTTTAAAATTCTAATATTTGTCATTTTTGGGTTGGACTAAACTCCAAGTTCAATTAAATGGATTCGAACTATTAACCTTAACATTTATGATTGATTTTGAGTTGAATTGAATTTTAAGTCGGATTTACATGTTAAATAGAAACTAAAGCAAGAACATTCTCGCATTGATTGTATCCAAATGAAAAATGTTTGTTTGCAATGAAAATTAGACGGTCCCCTCCACTATTATTTATTCAATTTGAGTCCTCCAAATTATTTGAAAGCTATATTTTGTAATATAGATGGAGGGCCCTTCTCAGAGGGTTTTCAAAGGAACTTCTACCTTAAGCCTCCTCATGGTTAGAACAATCAATCATTTTATGGGGTTGGTGATATAGCTTTACCATTGCCTCGTAAGAGGAATTTAGCCTCACGTTTTATCCTAAACATCATAGTTAACGGGCTTACACAATTTGCCGAAGATATATTGAGAAAGAATCTTAATGATACCCATCAATTCATTATATCTGGCAAACCCTTCGTCTAGTCTTTTTAGGTCGACCCTAGTAATGCTTTAGGCTAACATCCGTCTTCCTATGACATTTATGCTCGATGGTTGGGACCTCCCTGGCTCTAGCAATACTCCCTCAACACAAGGGCAAAGAGACACAAGAACACAAACAACCTTACTCTGCCAAAACTCCTTTCCACAATCTTCTAAGAATTCCCAAATATAATGGCTCTTTGCACCTTTCTGTGAACTACCCTCATCTTAATGACTCTTTATGCCCTTACGATGTGAACCGTTATAACGAATAGTCCGTATTTTATATCGTAACAAAATCAAATACCTAACAAACAAAATTTGATGCAATTGCTTCATTATTAGTTCCATACTTTTCCATATCAAATAATCATAATATTTATGTTATTCAAATTTGAAGATATATATATTCTCAATACGAATATATTTAAAATTTTAATTATTATATCATATATCTATACTGAATATGTCTTAAACACAAATATTCCTTTTCCCTATAACAAGAAAAAGTTACTACTACTTTCAAAAATAAGTAACTACTTCATGATGTGTTTTTTTTCCCACATTTTTATAGTTTTGCTTTTGGTCCTTCTACATACTTTTGATTACATTCTTGAATTTAACAACATAGAATTATGTATAATCTTAGATTGAGGATTGAACTTTGGAAAATTTTGAAAATCTAAGGATTGTTTTTTTATTTAAGATCATTATGTCTGATCATAATATTAGATTATTGAGTTTAGAGTTGAATTGAATTGAACCCTTAAACGAAAGATAGAATTCTTTTCACATTATTTCTTTATCCACAAGATTTAAATATTAATTTTTAAAGTTTTCGAATTTTCAACATTGAAATATAAAAATTATTAAAGAAAATTGACATAAAAAATTTTAAAAAATGATCATTACATATTATAATCTTCTAAATGTCCAAATGGTTTTACATCTAACACAAACTCTATCCATCTAGGAGAAAAAAAGAGATAATAACTTGATTATATATATATATATAGTTGTTTTGTAATTTTATTGGGTGGGGGAAGAGAATGACAGCATGCAAATGGTACTGCATTTCAAATTCCAATCTCTGCAATGCTCTGCAAGGCTGGCCTCCATTGCCCACCACCGCCATGATGTCTGCCTATGTACCTACTGCCACCACCCCCACCACCACCATCACCAGCACTGGTTCCAACCCTATTAACTTCCTGCTCCACCTATGAAATGATTCAAAAAAACACAACAACAAAGGACAAAAGCAATGGCACCCATAAGACAATGACAATTCCATGAAAAGTTTATGTAATAAGTCAATTTTGAAACCATGTTTTTTCCATTACATTTGGATCCTATTCATTGACCTTATCTATTCATTTCGGAGTTTGGAATTTAAATTACGACCATAGGGAGAAGACAAGATATTGTTGGACTAAAATTCTTATGGACAATTTATGTGTCTAATTAAGCTTTTGATGAAAGGCACACACGTGCACACATTGCCCAGTAAATGCATACAAACAAAGTATATGGTCATTTCATGTTAACAATATATTATTTTAAAAAAATTTCCACCCCACTAATAAAAAAGCTCTAGCTTTTTCATAAAGTATAAATTTCATAATCAATAAGAATATTGTCATTTGTCTCTTTATATATAAGTAGACATCATAAAATCTAGCATAAGAATGCATGATGAATGGTGATCATTGTTGTAATTTTCTTTTTCAAATTAACTGTTAGTTCTAACTTCACATACAAAATTAACCCTAAATCATTTCTTTCATATAATCTAAAAACACGCTGACCAGGGTGAGGTTAGAAAATTTTTTAGGGGTCGAAATTAAATTGTAATTTTAATTATAGTAAAAATTAAATCATTTTTAAGGGGATAAAGTGTGATTTTACCTTTACTAATTTAAAATTTTAAAAATTTTAAAGGGCTAAAATGAAAAATTTTCCTTTTTTGGCTGGTTCTGACTTATATCTTTTCTCCAACACATAAATAAAAAGATAATGCGCTTCAGCGCATTTAAACCCATATCATCCTACATTGACAATAATATTCATGACAATCAAACTAAGACTCAATTGACAAAAAAAATAACTTTTTTTTCTAGATATTGACCAATGACTCATCTAACACTTCAACATTAAAAAGATGAAAGAAAAGGGTGCCAAATTCCACTAAAACAATTGGTTGAAGAAGAATTTCAACATGATATAAAAGTGTGTTAAATGTTAAATTAATTTGTTTCCAAAGAGCAAATATACCTTGAGAGATCTATCATTTAAACAAAGTTTCAGATTCTTCTAATTCTTCTTTTTTCTTTTTTTCAAATGATAACATTTTTTAACTTATCAAACCCACAAACAGAAAGAGAGAGAAAAAAGGCAAAAGAAATTAAAAAGTAGTATACAAAATTACAAGCCCTTTTGCAGATGAAGATTTTCCTTTCCCACTTTTTTTTTGTTATCTTCAAAACTTTTTTCAGAACCATAAAAGATTTACTCTTTTTTCTTTTTTTTTTTTCTGAATCGAAATCATAAGCCCTGAATTATCATCCCCTCTCTGCAAATGGCTACAAAATTCGAGACCCCAAATTAATATTATTCATTTCAGTTTCTGACAATTTTTTTCTGGTAATTCACACATGAAACTTATAAGATTAGTCCATTCTTATAAACATAGAAAAAGTATTGTATAATAGATTAAAAATTCATTCAATGAGATATATATGCTACGTCACAAATAATTATACTCAATTCCGTTACTTTTTACTTAAGTAAAGAGAGTAAAATGTAATAAAAAACTCGACCCAAGTTATCAAATTAAATTTACCTCAACACCACTGCAATTCCCAGATTCAGAACCAAGTTTAGTTCTTGGCAAATCCTTTTTCTTCTTCTTCAACTCCATTCCAAGCCCAAGTCCTCCATTTTCTTTCAACAATTTCCCCAATTTCACACACTTTTTTGCAGCAAATTCTTTCAAAACATCTGCCAATATATCAAAGCAAATAAGAAAAAATTCCATAGCAAAAGTAAAGAGATCATGTATTAATAAATTTTTTTTTACCTTCAAAGCTGACGAGCCTATAAACTTGACCTATCAACAGAGTATCATCAGGTTTCAACAGCTTGAGCTGTTTCACCGGCGTACCATTTTCATTCTTCATCGTCGGTGAAGTCACCACAAGGGCAACGTAATGACCTGGATTCGACCCCATGATTTCATTTGCACTAACCGACCAATAAATCCTCTCGATCTTGTTCCCTGGGTGTTGAATCACCACGGTGGCTGCTTCAGCTGCTTGACAGTTTCCCATATACGATATATATATATAAAATTCACAGTCAAAAACTTAAAAAAAGAAAAACGAAAACGTATTTGTGTTGACGTTAAAAAAGAACCCAAAGAGGAGTTTTACGCCATGGGAGAGAAGGGGGATGGCTTGAAGGAGAAACAATGGTGGTGGTGGTAGTTTAGGAAAATGATGGGAAATTAAAGGCAATGGTGAGTTGTGAGGGGTCTTTGGTAGCATATATATATCTATATATATTATATCAGTAAGGGATTTGCAAAAGTACTGACGATGATGATGAAAACAAAGGGAAGAAGCGTAAATGCGAAAACAGTGGGAGAGTCTTGTAATCTTATACTTTTATAATTTTTTTTTCCGGCAGATGTTGACCCAATTACATGTTTAGACAAAATGAAATGAATTGTATCCATATTTTTTGAAAGTGTTATGGTCTAATACGTTGAAAACAAAAGCAATGGGTGTTTGCGAACCACGATTTAGTCCGGAGGTTCGAGTTTTGTCATGAATAAATTGGTATTTTTGATTTTTTTAAATTATTTTAAATTGTAAATTTCACTAAAAAAAGAAATGCACGTTGCTTTTAGCAATAATGGAGTTCAATATCCTTTTAAAAAAAATTTTAGATTCAAATGTTATGAATAAAAAAAATAGCATAGGAGTGTTTTGCCCTTGTTTAGGAACTAACTTGACTCGAATCTGGATTTCCATAGGATCTAATGTGACTATTGTATATTGAAGGGTATGAGTTCAAAATTCTTTGTATACTTATGCTTTTGATCCTTCTATTATGGTCAAATTTAAAATTTAATTTTTATACTATAATTTGGTATAATTTAATCTTTTACTTCTATAAAATGATTAGTTAATCCAAATAGTCAGTATTGTTAATTATTCTGATACTATGGGTATTTGTGTTATTTTTTGGTCCAATCTAGTACTTGTATTTGACAAATTTTATATTTTTTGGTACCCAAAGGTAATGATGTTAACTATTTAGTGTTTAATTTGAGTTTTAGGGTCAATTTGATGAAAGTTGATTGCTAATATTATTAGATTTGAAATTTTCATAATTTTGTTAATAGAATAAAATACATTTAGTATTAATTGTAAATTTTTTTAATTTTAATTTTCATCAAATCAACTCTAAAACTTGAATTAAAACACAATAAAGTTAACACTGGTACATTTCAGTTTGAAAATATATACCTTTTGTCAAATATTGAACAAAAAAAAAAAATAGGTACCCAATTAAAAAAGTGTCAAGTTCAAGTATCAAATTATGTATTAAACCTTTAAAAAATTCACGTTAGCATTTTAACTGGAATAATTAAAAAAACACCTTTAAAAGTGTCAAATTCACGTGACAAATAATTAGCATGTTGTTATAGGTGTATAATGGTCCCCTCTTTATAGTAGACAAAATCTTGGCAGACAAATGAGACTGTTATAGAGAGAGTTAACTGTAAAAATATATCAACATTGAATATTGATTCATATGACAAGGATCATAAACATGTACACACTTAATCCAATTTTAATTTAAATTATCACCATTATAAAAATTAAATATTTATATTATTTTTACTTTTTTAACAATATTATTTATGAAACGTTAATTTTTAATAATTTCATATAATATATTTTAATTAATATATACAATCAAACCCTGAATCGGAGAGAAAAATAGTTATGTAATACGTGTCGGATTGTAAATAATTTCGTTTCTGGCCATCCATTTATGATTGTTATTAATTTTTTTCCCCAGTAGGGGGCAAATGCAATACAAAGGGGAGACGTGTTAAAGGTGCAAAGGCCACCTGGGTAACCTCTAACAGAAGTGGGGATATTGCATTATTTTATCGTCAGCTGATGCAATAAGCTTCGTTGCTTTGCCTTGCTGCTGTTTTAAATGGGAATGGACCAAGCCATTGGTCCCACTTTCACACACAAAGCCTAAACCTATATGACAATTGGCTAATGAGTAATGATTCATGGACTGAATAGTAAGAAATTTGAGAGTGAAGTTTCGGATTTGAATATTATGAATGATGAAAATAATATTGTACCAACTTTATCTTTTGTTTAGGAGTTTGATCTATCTGAATTTTAGATTTAGTTACGAGTGAAGCTAAAAAATCTTTTTAGGAGAGTTGAGATTAAGTTACATATTTTTACGAGAGTTGAAATATAATTTTGTTCTTGTATTGACTTGTATCTTTATGGTTTTCAAAAATATCAAATTAAAATTTTAACATATTCAAAAGACCAGACTATAAATTTGAGAGTCAAAAACAACAATATTCTATTTTAAAGGAGTTAGAATTTTTACCAACTTACGTCACTTTGCCCTGACTATTAAACAACAAGCTTTTTATCGATAAAATTATGAAGTTTTAGAAAAATACATTTATTATAAAGATTTTACCTTATTACTATTCCATAGGTCTCTATTAACATTAGCGGCGAAGGTTGGAAAGGGCTTTGGCCCCCTTAAAATACAAAAATTTTCATTTAAGCTAATTATTTGAAGTAGTGAAATTGTACTAAATTTTTTTTGACTTCACCTTGAATTGGTGTTTTCTTATGGGCTTTGCATGATTTTTAATAAGTAATGATCATAAGGCATGAAAACATAATTGTTTTGGAATATTTTGATACAATTCAACATCTCATGATTTAGTGATACATTGAATCATTGATAAATATAATCATTTGATACATCTCATGATTTGTTGGCATATATACATAGAGTAAATCTATGCATTATGGTTATATATTTTTATTAATAAGGAAATACATGTAATTATTATATATATACTGCAATTTATTAAATACTATTATCTTTTTAAAGATATTTAGCATTTTTAGTTCTTAAAGTGGAATAAGAGAAAATAAATTAATTACATCAAAATCCTTAAAAGGAAAATCATAAAGTTATTATAATCATAGCTGTCCAGAAAATAAATTAATTACACTAATCTTGGCTTGTGAAAAAAAATGGAAAATTACTTTTTTTTTAAAGAAATTATTTGATTCTAAAATTTAGGTTTTATAAATAAAATTAACAAGTCATGAAATACATAAAGTAATATTTAAATATAGAAATTTCTTTTAAAACAATTGAACTATGTAATTTTTTTTGTTATAGCTTCCTTATATCGTTTGTTGCCGAACCGTCAGTTTATAATTAAAAGAAAATTCGACAAAACTCGATCTTGTAGCCTTGCTAAGAGATTAGCCTCAACCTTGCGTTGCCAAAGTATCACGTCACATAAGGAGGCTCGTACAATCCCAAAAAGATGTATAAGGAAGAATTCCTATTATTGTCGAAACTATTTTTTTTGAAAGGTCGATTTTTTATTAAAAATAAAAATAGGAATCGCCACCAATCATTTTTGTGATGTGTGATCGGGTCACCTCATAATTTGATCGTTTTAATAAAAAAGTTTGATTTACTAAAACAATGATTTTTGGTTTACGAAATTCAGAACAATGAGTTCGGGAGTCGGTTACGTGCGAGGAAGGATTAGCACCCTCGCAACGCCCAAAATTGGTACCAAATTGATTAATCGATGTCCTAATGTCGAAAAGTTTGAAATGATTTTTGAAATCTTGCTCTTTTTATTGTTTTTAAACGACTTGATTAAATAATGATATTCCCTTGTTTCGAAGGAATAGAATTTCACATCCAGCGCGATTGGACGCGATAATCTAAGTCCTTGAATCCAAGATCGTCTCTAAGATTCTCCAAGCACCTTTTTTGGAAAGCCTTGACTTGTTGGTACTCGTCTTCTTCAAACAGCTTCAAACTCCGCTGTAACTCGTTGCGTTGATCCACTTCACCGTTTCGTTATATATTCATGGAGATAACATTTCCTATTCCGTTGCTTCTTCAAGGGCACGGTAACTAGTGCCTCAATCGCCTTCGATGTGATTTCAGGGAGAAGAGATTTGTGGCTTTGACCTTCTCCACCGGGACTTTAAGGAAATAAATTCGAACTTTCCAAACTGCTTCCTTGTTATCTTCGGGGCTTTGATCTTCGGTATACTCCCGATAGATATGGTCTGTAACTTCCATTTGCTCTTGCTCAATCTTCTTTGTCCACTGGAACTTCTTTGCCAAATTTGCTCAATGCGACTTCAGTCTTCCTTCTGTAAGTACCTCCGTGTGTGCCCTCGGCGTACAACTTGAGGCTCAACTCACTTTTTTTTTTTAACAGAAATTTGAAGAACTCAGCGTGTGACTCGATGCATCAACTCACCTCTTTTTTTTTTTTTAACAGAAATTTGAAGAACTCGGCGTGTGACTCGATGCATCAACTCACCTCTCACAATATGAGTTGATATAAAAATAAACATTAAATGACACTTCAGGGTGTGCCCCGAGGCTCAACTCACCTCTCTCTGATATGAGTTGATATTTTGAAAGGAAATTAAAAGACACCTCAGGGAGTGACCCGAGGCTCAACTCACTTCTCTCTGATATGAGTTGATAGTTTGAAAGGAAATTAAAAGACACCTCAGGGAGTGACCCGAGGCTCAACTCACTTCTCTCTGATATGAGTTGATATTTTGGAAAGAAATTAAAAGACACCTCAGGGAGTGACCCGAGGCTCAACTCACTTCTCTCTGATATGAGTTGATATTTTGAAAAGAAATTAAAAGACACCTCAGGATGTGGCCCGAGGCTCAACTCACTTCTTTCTGATGTGAGTTGATATTTTGAAAAGAAATTAAAAGACACCTCAGGGTGTGACCCGAGGCTCAACTCACTTCTCTCTGATATGAGTTGATATTTTGAAAAGAAATTAAAAGACACCTCAGGGTGTGACCTGAGGCTCAACTCACTTCTCTCTGATATGAGTTGATATTTTGAAAAGAAATTAAAAGACACCTCAGGGTGTGACCCGAGGCTCAACTCACTTCTCTCTGATATGAGTTGATATTTTGAAAAGAAATTAAAAGACACCTCAGGGAGTGACCCGAGGCTCAACCCACTTCTCTCTGATATGAGTTGATATTTTCAACTGGAATCTCAAAATATATCATCTGGTGAAACTCGGATGTCTTCTTTCTCCTTGGTTTGGTGCAATCATCGTCAAGATTTCTGGCATACCTGTATGTGTCATGTGTGATGATGTCATGATATGCATGTGTTTGTCCTAAATGCCTACATGATTATGCCATGTGTCTTGGGCTTGTTTGTCGTATATCTCTTCTTGTTACGGCTCTCATGATGGCCTGCATTCACTGCTTCGACTCTTGACTTTCCTCAGGCTTGATACCCGCCCTCGGGTTATACGAGTAATTCGTGTTTCCCTGTTGAAATTTGTCCTTGCTTTGAAGCTCTCGTATTTACCCAATTCTCATCCAGGTAATGCTCCATATTCTTTTCGTTTAGAGTGTGTAATTTTACTATTCATCTCCAAAATGAAACATGAATAAAATGCACGAAAATGGCAAAGTAGGCGTGAAAGGTGTTCCTCGTATCTATATTTGTTTCAAAAGCAGCAAGAAAATTGACAAGGAATGACTTGATTAAGAAAGCATTATAAAAGGAAAACAAGTTTAGTTGTAGTAAGTGCTCTAGATATCCGACGTATGAACTTTCTCCATGTTTCTTCATCCTGAATCTTTTCGAGCAAGATTTTTCATGTAGAAGATTCTTGAGCTTCAGAGCCCGCCTCAATACTATGATCTCGCCGTTTTAACTCTTTGTTCAACCCATTCTTGCCTCCTCGGACCAAATTTGCTTCCTTAGGATGCCCTTTCGGGTTTTCATCCTAAGCCTTCTCTGTTTATCAGGATGCCCTTTTTTTTTTTTTAGGCGTAATATTTCTTCACGGCATCTGAGTTCACCGGATTTGGTAACTCCTTCCCATCCATTTCAGTGAGGATCAAAGCTCCACCTGAGAAAGCTCTCTTTACGACGTATGGTCCTTCCCAATTCGGTGCCCATTTTCCTCGAAAGTCCTTTTGTATAAGGAGAATCTTCCTCAACACGAGTTCCCCTTCACGAAATTCTCTTGAACGCACCTTCTTGTTATGGGCTGCGACCATTCTCCTTTGGTACATCTGTCCGTGACAAATTGCTTTCAAGCGCTTTTCTTCAATCAGATTCAGTTGATCATATCGAGCCTGGACCCATTTAGATTCTTCTAGTTTCGACTCCATTAAAATTCGCAGAGAGGGGATTTCCACCTCGATGGGTAGTACAGCTTCCATTCCATAGACTAGAGAGAAAGGTGTTGCCCCCGTAGAGGTCCGCACACATGTGCGATAAGCATATAGGGCAAATGGTAGCTTCTCGTGCCAGTCTTTATATGTCTCAGTCATCTTTCCAATGATCTTCTTGATATTCTTGTTGGCGGCCTCTACTGCACCGTTCATCTTTGGGCGATAGGGTGAGGAATTGTGATGCTTTATTTGAAATTGCTCGCACACTTCCTTCATCATTTTGTTGTTCAGATTCAAAGCATTATCTGAAATAATTCTTTCTGGCAAGCCATATCGGCATATGATCTCCTTTTTTAAGAATCTGCACACTGCTGTCCTTGTCACATTAGCAAACAAATCAGCTTCTATCCATTTTGTGAAGTAGTCTATGACCACAAAAATGAATCGATGTCCATTAGAAGCTTTCGGGGAGATTGGCCCTATAACATCCATGCCCCACATAGAAAAGGGCCACGGGGAAGTCATGACATGAAGGGGTGAAGGTGCTGCATGAATTTTATCGCCATAAACTTGACATTTGTGACACTTTCGTGCGTAACTAATGCAATCGCCTTCCATTGTCAACCAGTAATAACCGAGCCTCATAATTTGCCTGGCCATAGTGAAGCCATTGGCATGCGTTCCACAAACTCTTTCATGGACCTCTTCGAGTATCTTTCTGGCTTCAACAGTATCCACACATCTCAGGAGGACTTGATTTTTTCCTCTTTTGTACAGGATGTCCCTATCGAGAGCAAATCCCGCTGCCAATTTCCTGATTGTTCTTTTGTGGTTCTCATTTGCTTGCTCGGGATATCTTTGATTCTTGACATATTCTAAGATGTCATGGAACCATGGTTGCCCGTCTGCCTCGTTGTCAATGCTAAAACAATGCGCAGGGGCCTCGTATATGCTCATCTGGAGAGGCATTATTTCTGTTTCTCGGTTCGCTTTGAACATTGAAGCCAAGGTGGCCAGGGCGTCAGCCAACTAGTTTTCTTTCCGCGGGAAATAATTGAAAGTCACTTCTTCGAATTCTTTGACCAATTTTACAACGAGATCGCGATATTTAACCAACTTCGAGTCTCTTACTTCCCAATCTCCACGGATTTGGTAAATCACCAATGCCGAGTCCCCGGAGACTACCAAGACTTTAATGTTCTGCTCGATAGCTGCACGAAGTCCCATGATGCAAGCCTCATATTTTGCTATGTTGTTGGTACAGAAGAAATTTAATCTGGCAGTAAAGGGGTAATGATACCCTTCGGGTGACACTAAGATTGCTCCAACTCCGTGTCCCAATGCATTTGATGCTCCATCAAAACTCATCTTCCATGATTTCTCTTTCGACGATTCACACTCTTCTTCCGTAACGCATATCAAGTCTTCGTCTGGGAAGTCAAATCTCAATGGCTCGTACTCCTCTGTTGTCCGAGTTGCTAAGAAATTAGCTATTGCGCTCCCTTTAATCGATTTCTGGCTTACGTATACGATGTCATACTCTGATAGTAGGATCTGCCATCGTGCCATTCTTCCTGAGAGTGCTGGCGACTCCATCATGTACTTTATTGGGTCTAGCTTCGAAATCAGCCACGTCGTATGATACAGCACATATTGCCTAAGCCTCCGAGTTGCCCAGACCAGAGTACAACAGAACTTTTCGATTGTCGGATATCTTGTCTCACACTCCGTGAATTTCTTACTGAGATAATAGATCACCTGTTCTCTTTTTCCAGACTCATCATGTTGCCCCAAGACGCAACCCATTGAGTTTTCGGACACAGTCAGATATAGTATTAGTGGCCTTCCGGGGGTTGGCGGTACTAGCACCGGAGAACTAGATAAATACTGCTTTATCTTGTCAAAAGCCTTTTGGCATTCTTTGTCCCATTCTCCAGAATTGTGTTTTCGAAGGAGTCGAAAAATTGGATCACACTGCTTGGTGAGTTGAGCAATGAACCGAGCAATGTAATTCAGTCTCCCTAGAAATCCTCTGACTTCCTTTTGTGTGCGCGGCGGCGGTAGTTCTTGTATAGCCTTTATTTTATCCGGATCAACCTCGATACCTTTCTCGCTGACGATGAATCCCAATAATTTTCCCGAGGTAGCCCCAAAGGTACATTTGGCGGGATTAAGCTTTAGTTGGAATTTTCTCAGTCTTTCGAACAGCTTCCGGAGGTTCTCAACATGCTCTCTTTCTCCTCGAGATTTGGCGATCATATCGTTGACATAGACTTCTATTTCCTTGTGCATCATGTCGTGAAACAACGTTACCATGGCTCTTTGATATGTTGCCCCGGCATTCTTTAGACCGAACGGCATTACTTTGTAGCAGAATGTTCCCCATATCGTCGTGAACGTAGTTTTCTCCCTGTCTTCGGGAGCCATCTTGATTTGATTGTAGCCCGAAAATCCGTCCATGAAGGAGAAAAACGAACTCTTCGCCGTGTTATCTACCAATGTATCAATGTGCGGCAGCGGGAAATTATCTTTAGGGCTGGCTCGATTCAAATCACGGTAATCCACACACATTCGTACTTTGCCATCTTTCTTCGGTACTGGGACTATATTAGCTACCCATTCTGGATATCTAGAGACTTGCAGGAATCCAGCATCAAATTGTTTCTTTACTTCTTCCTTTATCTTTAAGAGCATTTCTGGCCTCATCCGCCTTAACTTCTGTTGGATAGGCTTGCATTCGGATTTCAGTGGGAGTCTATGGACGCTATATCTTCGTTCAACCTGGCATATCTTGATACGACCATGCGAACACGTCTTTGTACTCATGAAGCAAGGTGATTAGATCATGTTTGGTGTCTTCAGATATGGAGGTCCCGACTTTTACCTCTTGTTTCTTTTCTTCATTTCCTAAATTCACTGTCTCGACCGATTCTTGATAGGGCAAATTTGTTTATCCTCTTGTTATACCATTTTTAGTAGGTTTGGGGAAGAAGTATAGTCTTCGGCATCTTCTTCAGCCTCGAACTCTCCTACACAAATAGTCTTCTCGAAGTCGATTTTAGGACTCGTAACAGGATTGTTCGCGTCGTCGATATCTGAGCCCCTGAAAAGTAAACGAAAAAGGAAACTATAGAGGGACATCAAGGTATCGGATCCTATGAACGTGATATGATGATATGGGGTATATAGGGACAGGTAAAGAAGGAAATAAATATGGAGCCGATGAGAATGAAAAGAACACGACAAAATGCATCTTTATTCATGTTTCATTTAAAAGCTAGATAGACAAAATGAACTCTCATAACGGATTCCCCCACAGCTTAGGGGCATAAAAAACAACATTGAGCATTACTTTGGGGGAGGCTTGGAAATTACGAGAAGATCCACAGCAGTCCAATTATTAGGAGTGAATCCCGGGGGGCAAGGGCGTATCGCTGAGACGCCTTCCATTGCATTATTCCCTTTACCAATGACATTTATGCTGAAGTCCTGTAGACCCTTTTCTACCCATGACACCATGCTTTGTGGGTCATCTCTTCCCGGGAGTATAATTCCAGCCGAGGTAAACGTTTCTGACAGAGGCAGATATGTTATGGGCTCCCACTCCAATTCTCGACCTGTGACTCTTGCGATCCTCCTTTCTTGCTCTCTATGCAATTGTTTCTTTCTTTGCTGCACATCGGGCTTAAATCCTAAGCCATATCGAGCCTTGTGGGGTGCTGGTTTTAGCGCTCTAGCCATCCCTTGCTGGTATTTCCCCAAGCCTTTCCTTGCTCGGGCTCCTTTTCCAACCGTTAGTTTGATTCCCATCTTGGTATTCTTTGACAACTTGGGCGTGGGAGCTTTACTTCCTTCAGCGACGAAAGTAGCATTGACGAATTCAAAGGAGCGGAAGGAACATTCTACTGCATCTTTGTTCACTTCGATGTAGGGTGCATCAGTGGAGATAGACGCGACGATGTCTTCCTCACCAGCGACTGTGATCAAGCGATCATCCATGATAAACTTCATTTTCTGGTGGAGAGATGAAGGGACTGCCCCAGCAGAATGGATCCAAGGTCTCCCTAAGAGGCAATTGTATGAAGGTGAGATATCCATAACTTGGAATTCTACGTTGTATGTACACGGGCCCACATCCAGAGGAATTTCAATCTTCCCCATAACCTCTCGTCTTGTCCCATCGAATGCCCTTACTGTAGAATGACAAGGCCTTAGATAAGACATATCTATTGGCATTCTGGATAGTGTGGATAAAGGCATGACATTAAGCGCAGACCCGTTATCAATGAGCACACTCGGTACTATGTAACCCTTGCAATAGGTGGTGATGTGCAAAGCTTTAATAGAGCCTCTACCGTTCGGCGGTATTTCATCATCACTGAAAGAGATGAAATTATCCGCATTCAAGTTGTTCGCCCATCTATCAAGCTTTTTAACGGGTACATTGCTCGGCACATATGCTTGGTTTAACACTCTCAATAAGGCATTTCGGTGTGGTTCTGAGCTCAACAGTAGAGATAACACCGAGATCTTTGCCGGTTGCTTGTTTAATTGCTCCACGATATTATACTCGCTATGCTTGATAAACCTTAGAAATTCATGCGCTTTGTCCTCGTTCACCTGTTCGGATGGGATTTCATTCTCGACCACCGCCTCACGCATTGGTGCTTTTCCTTTTTGGCTTGAGTCGATGCCTTTGTTCTGACACCTCGGGAGAATAGCACCTCCCGCTGCGGGTAAAATGTCCTACTTCGCTAACGCTTCCATTCGTAGCTTCTGGCAGGGTAATGTTGACATCGTATTCCCAAGGCACCGCTTTGTCCTCTTTGTAAGGGAACGGAGTTGGCACCTTAATTATCATCTTTGGTTTCACCTCCTCCCTCTTTGTTTCATAATAGATTACCAAGGGTCGGTCAACACTATAAAGGGGACCTGATGATTGGCCCTCGGAAGCATATACATCCTTTTCGTCGAACCCTTCTTTCTTACTACAAATCGCAACCTCCTTATTATCCATCATGCCTTGAAGCAGTTCTTTAAATTCCTTGCAAGATTGGATATGGTGTCCTTCCATGCCGTGAAAAGCGCAAAAACTTGGACTTTCTATGATTTCCTTCTTGAACCTTCTGGTAAGCAAACCCTTTTCAGTCATTACTTCTAATATTTTCCCCAAAGGTGTTCTTATCTCGGAGACATGACTTTTGGCTCGCCACGTATCTTCCTGTGCCACCACACTTATGTTCCCTCTGGGATGGTTAGGGAGTGGATTCCCAGCCAAATTACTGACCCCATCAAATCGTAGAATGCCCGCGTCAATCAGACTTTGAACCTTTCTTTTGAAGGCTAGGCAATTATCTATGGAATGCCCCCGGTTTCCGGCATGGTACATGCAGTTAGCATTAGGATCGTACCATTTAGGGTAGGGAGGTTTCAAAGGTGCTATGTAATGCGGTGCTATTAATTGTTTCTCGAGCAACTTTGGGCACAGTTCTCCGTATGTCATGGGGATAGGGGCAAATTGAGGCCTTTCGGGGTTGGGCCTTGTTTGCCTCGGTTCATTTCTGGGTTGGCTCGGAGCGGTTGGGGTATTTGGTGAGAAGATGGTGAGTGGTCTTTGGGTATCGGCGGTATAGACGGGATAAGGAGGAGGGGTTTGATAATAGGGGTTCTGGGGAGGAAAATAGAGGTTTGGAGGTGGGCGGAATTGAGGTCGTGGTTGGATAGGGTATGGATTAGGAGCATAGTGATTCTCGGTACCTACCATATGCGTTTCAGGCTCCTTCTTTTTTAATGGCCTTTTAGAGCTTTCAAACCCTTCCATTCTCCCGTTCTTGATGCCATTTTCGATGAGCTCTCCAGATATTACAACATCTGCGAAATCCTTTGTGGCATTCCCCACTAGCTTGTCAGAGAATGGTGCTTTTAAAGTGTTGATAAAAAGAACTGTGATCTCTGTTTTGGTTAGTGGAGGTTCCACTTGAACCGAGACGTCTCTCCACCTCTGAGCATATTGCCTAAAGGTCTCAGATGGCTTCTTTTCCATCATCTGCAACGTTAGGCGATCAGGTGCTATGTCGGAGACGTGCCTATATTGTTCGCAGAATGCCGCAGCTAAGTCATCCCATAATCGGATCCTCTCTCTTCCTAGCTGATTGTACCATCGGAGGGCCGACCCGATTAAGCTTTCCTGAAAGTAGTGTATCAGCAGCTTGTCTTCATCTTCATGACCAGCCATCTTTCGACAAAACATGGTGATATGTGCCTTTGGGCACCTTGTTCCATCGTATTTTTCAAAGTCTGGTGTTTTAAATTTTGGAGGCAAAACCAGACCAGGAACCAAACTGAGCTTCTTGACACTCATTGCTGAAGAGACTCTAGTTCCTTCCACCGCTCTGAGCCTTTCTTCCAAATCCTTGTACTTGTCTTGAGCGTCTTGTTCCTTCATTTTTAGCTTGGCTAATTCCACAGGATCATCTAAATCTGGGACAATAGGGTCAGCTGGGTTAGTTCCATGACTTGATGCAAATACTCCTTGTCCTAGATGGGCAGGTGGAAATACAGGTGGGTGTTCTAAGCCTGTAAATTCCTTTTGAGGCCAGACTCCATGGGGTGGAGTAAATCCTGGAGGATGGCCTTCGCTTTCTTTCCCGGTACTAGTTGTAGGGTCTTTTCCTTTGTTTGTTATCCCATTCATTAATTGAGTCATTTGGGCCACCATATCCTTTTGAGCTTCTGCTATCTGGTCTTTTAATTCTTGCTGAAACTTTTTCATCTGGTCTTCCATGTCCTTCTGGAATTGTTCGTATCTTTGGTCCATTACTTTTGCCTTACGACGAGTGTTGTAGTAATGTACGATAGGTTGATTCTCGTCGATTTCCAGGGTAACCTCTGTTACGATTTTAACTAATTAGGCTCCTTTTTGATGCAAATGATGTGATGTATGCGAATGGGTGAAATGCAATGCAAATGCATGAAAAAAACGTCGATTCTTCATTCAATTTCTTATAGAAAGCTTGTTTAAGGAACAAAATCCTTTACATAAAATTGAGTCATATAAGCGACCTAGCCCTTACGCCTAGAATTTTAACCTTCTCGAGGAGCGAGGCTAATTCTCGACCCTGGTCTGATTTTGATTCATACAATATGCTTAATACGTCGGCTTGGACCGCTAAGGATTGTAGATGTTCAGCCACTTCCCGTATCTGTGTTATTGCTTCACCCATGACATAATCCCTTTCTTTGACCTGATTCTGAGACTGTTGGAACCGGAACTCACTATTTTCTAGCGCCATTTCAAGCTCTACTAATTTCCCTTTTAACTCCTCAATCTGGTTTAGGCTTGATTTTAGCTTCACCATAGAGTCGTGTCTTCGGTCAAACGTCTTTTCTTGTTCTATTAATAGAGCTTTCAGTGTCTCATTCTCCCTTCGGTTCTCACTTGCAGTTTTCTTTAGAACATCTCTTTGTGCTTGAACCTCTTGGAACTTTTCCCTCCACTGATCAACCTTGGCTTTCTCTTCTCGAATTTCTTGACGCCATTGTTCTGAAGTTTTACCCAATCCGGCAGTCCTCATTGACAGACGCAGCTTTCTATAATCCGTCTTCAAGCCCTCCAGATCTTCTTCGGCCTTTCTCTTTCCTTTCTTCAATCTCTCAACCTCCGAATTTTGGACATCCATATCCAACATCAAATACATCTTTTCTTCTTCTAGTTGCTCTATCCTCTTTTTCAACTCTGAATTTTTATTTTCAAAATCCTGCTTCATAATCTCCGTCTCGGAAGGGACTACTTGTAAGTATTTCTCAATCTATCGGTTGAGTATCATCGTGTGTCGGTTCAGGGACGTTATCGTTTATTCTCTTACTCCGCCAGGCATTATACTCGAGGGTTACCATTGGACCTACAGCAATTCTTTTCATCCGGCAAACTTGTTTCCAAGCATCGGCGATCTCCCGAACCTTCTTCTTGGAATTATTCCCTTTATACGAAAACTCAAACTGAGCTAGGCCGTAAGTCGTTGGTATAAACTGTCTTGAGTAGTATTGCCTTAGTACAAGCAAAGGAGCATACCCAATGGCTCCCCAGATTCCTAGTAGGGGAACCCAATCATAACTCCCACAACGGTAGATAATTTCATCGGGAACAAACCAAGGGGCTCTCCATTCAATGTCTTTTTCTTGGAGATTTTGAAGGAGCGCGATCCAACTTTCCTCTGATATGTCATCTCTCTTAGGCTTATCTGCCAACTCCTTTAATGGGGAATAATTTTCATAGTGAACTCGACAAGAAGCTCTATCTATTTTTCCAGAAATGGCTATGGAGCCAAACTAGCAATAATTGCGCACATCCCATGAATCTACCCTCGCCAGCTCTCCGGCACGCATTTAAAGATCTGAACGTTTCGGCAAGAATGGCTGGTATTGGCGTAACTCCTTTGTCAAGACGATCGAATAAGTCAACAACTGCTTCGTCCACATGCCTCAAAGCTCTCGGGAAAATTACTAGGCCATAGATACTTAAGGCGAAGATGTCAACCTTCCTCTTGGCATCGGGATGTGTCAATATCAAGTCCCTTAAGTTTACCCATGGAATGCATTTCCCTTCACCTTTTTGCTGAATACGCGCCACGACCCATTGTTCACTCATTCCAGTGATGTTCATCAGTTTCTTTACCAAGGTTGGTGCATTGCCGGCCCTAAAGTAGACTTTATCGACCTGAGCCCTTTGATTACGCAGTAAAGCCGTGTATTCTTCTATGGTAGGTACCAGATCCACTTTCCCGAATGTGAAGCAGCTATATGCGGGATTCCAATATTGGGTTATGGCCCGAAACAAGTGTTTGTCCACTCTGATGTCAAGCAAATAGGGTAGATCGCCATAATTAAGGTAGAAAAGCTGCTTAGTCCCCTCATCCCAATGAGCCCACATATCTTTTAATTCTTGTAACTCATTCTGTGTCATACTGATGCGAGTAAAGTCCCCTAACTCTGATGTATATCCCTCGGCTAGACTATCCCCTTTCTCGAGTTGTATCTTCTCTGACCATATACGCACGGCCGCGTTATCCTCTACTTTATCAAGGAATCCGTCCCCCATAACAAGCTTCTATCTTAGTAACCGAATGGAGATCGACACCTTTTAATGTGAATATGACATGCAATGCAATCAAAACAAGAGAAAATGTTAATGCAAGAGAAGATAAGCGGAAAAAAAAAATTAGTATAAGAGAAATAAGCAAACACTTATTGGGGTGACTACTATGGGTTTAGCGTGGTTCTGTCCAAGATGGGTTCCTAGGTTTCTCTACATGTGGTTTAGTTCTAAAGAGAGGTACCCGAACCGGCAGATTCCTCAATCCTCACCCATTATAGGCTCATACAGATCGAGTTCAGTTCGGGGGAATACATTTCCCTATGGCCATGCGGAGGTGAAAACCTCACGAAACCATAGGTACGGATGTATTCCGGAAGCGGTCCCCTAGCCCATGCGGAGGTGAAAACCTCACGAAGGCATAGCTTCTCGCTCCCACTTAAGGGTGTGACACAACGATCATGCAAAGATGAATGCAGAGACATCCTAGGAGACTCGACGATATTGCAATCATAGTACCAACAGATGCGTCAAAAGAAACATGATTTTTCAAAATAATTTTCCAAATCTTGACAAAAGGACAAAGAATAATCAATTTTACGGCCTAACTCTTAAATCCTCCCCAGTGGAGTCGCCAAGCTGTCGTAACCATTTTTTGACAAAAACGGGAATCGAACTTGGGTTTTAAAATGGGTAAAAAGGGAGTCGCCACCGACCTTTTATTAGGTGTGATCGGATCACCTTTGTTTTAATAAAACATTTGATTTACTAAAACAGTGTTTTTAGGTCTACGAATATTCGAGAAAATAGGTTCGGGAGTCGGTTACGTGCGAGGAAGGATTAGCACCCTCGCAACGCCCAAAATTGGTACCAAATTGATTAATCGATGTCCTAATGTCGAAAAGTTTGAAATGATTTTTGAAATCTTGCTCTTTTTATTGTTTTTAACCGACTTGATTAAATAATGATATTCCATTGTTTCGAAGGAATAGAATTTCACATCCAGCGCGATTGGACGCGATAATCTAAGTCCTTGAATCCAAGATCGTCTCTAAGATTCTCCAAGCACCTTTTTTGGAAAGGGTATTTGCTCATTTAGGCGTACGAAAGAATACACACCCAGCACGATTGGGCACGATCTTTTCGAACTTTCAAACGCACAAATATCACCTTATTTGAAAATAGAAACAAAATTTGAAAGGTTATCCACTTGCTCAGTCAAACGAAAAGTCACACCCAGCACGATTGGGCACGAAGTTTTGAATTCCCAAACTCATGAATATTACTCTTATGAAAACTCATTTTCAGGAATTAAAAAAAAATATATAAAATATGGTAGGAGATGGATTATTGGATTACGATAAAATGACGAAAGCGAGAAGATTAGAAAAACATGGTAATAAGAAGGTGCAATAATGAAACGAAAGTAAAAAGACAAAATAATAACGATGAATAAAAATAAAAATGTTAGTAACGATAGTGACAATAATATATACAATAATAATGATAGTGTAGCACATATAATAATAATAAGAATACTGATAATAATAATGATAATAATAATGATAATAATAGTAAATAGTATAGTAATAATAATAATAATAATGATGATAACACGAAATATATACAAAATGATAATATAAATATAATAATGATAATAACAATATGCAGTATATACAACATGTAAATATAAACGTGACAATAATAATAATAGATTAATAATAGTAGTGAATACGCTATATGTCCAATATAATAATATAAATATCGTAATAATAATGAAAACAACACATAATATACACAATATACTAATAACAATAATAATAATAAAAATAATAAAATAATAGTAATACAGAAAATATAACGATAATAATGACAATAATATAATAATAGTAAATACTATAATAATAATATAATAGTATAGTAATAATGATAATAATAATAATTATAATAATGCAAAAATATGTACAAGATAATAATAATAATATTAATAGTATTAATAATAAAAATAAATATAGCAATAGTAATAATAATAATAATGGAAAATATAATAATAGTAATATAATAATAGTATAATAAAAGACTAAGAAGATTAAAAATAACTAAAAGGGACCGAATTGCGTTTTAAAATGAGATTTGGGGGTAAATTCGAAATAAAATGAAAGAAAAAGGGGTTATTTGTAACGCGCGCGAAACCTGGATGGTCCAAAATAGAAATAAATCCTTTTATTGAAACGGTGCGTTGGGGGGGCTTAATTTGGAGTCGTGGAAAATTATTGGGCCGAAATCGAGAAAATGAAAGACTTGATTACACAGTCACGAAAGAGCGGAGGGACCGGTAGGGCAATTAGCCCCTTTGACAGAGACGCGCGGACCCTCAGACCGGGTCGGGTCGCGCACGCGGGTCGCCGTGAAACGGCGCCGTTTCGGGACAATCCCCTTAGCTCAAAACGACGTCGTTTACTGGGCTATTTAAAGGCCAAAATTCTAAAAAAAATTCATTTCCCCTCCACCCTAAAAAAAAAATCCTCACCCTCTCATTCTCTGTGCAAGTCAGATCTAGGGGGAGGGAGTCGCCCGTCGCTCTTCGTCGCTCCGGCCACCTCGCGCGGTGGCCGGAAGGGGTAAAGTTTTCTCCTTTCTTCCCTTTTTGTTTATGTTTTACTTATTTTTATTTTATATTATATATATATATATGTATATCTTTCGGAATAGAACTAAAAACAAAAAAAAATGAAAATATTTCGAAAAATACCTAGATAGATTCGTGTTCTAGATCTCGCCTTTGGGATTTCTGTTGCGATTGTATTTGAATCTGTTTTTTCTTGGTTTCGAATGAAAATGAATATTCAAAAAAAATTCCTCCTCCCGTTACAGTTTCTTTTCTTGGCTTTATAGCCGATTGGAAAATAAACAATCATCCTTAGTTTATTCGTTGTTTGTGGTTTGTTCGCTGTTATTCTTGTCTTGTTCTTGCAGGTGCGATAGTGGCCGAAAGCAGGGAGATATGGAGCGACGATCGTGCGCGTGAATGCTGCGAGTTGCGGCGCCTAGTGGAGGGGCAGTTGTAGTGGACGAGCGGCGCAAGGGTTAGGGGATTAGGGTTTGGTTGGCTGAAAGTTTTTTGGTTTTGGGCTTATTGGGTTAGGATTAGGTTTGGGTTAATTGGGCTTTGTAGTTTTGGACTGTTAGGTTAAGTTTGGGTTAGGGAATTTGGTTTTGGGCTTATTGTAAATGGACTTTTATTGGACTGTTAATTTTGTCTGTATTTGGGCTTTTTATATGGGTATTGGGCTTGGTTGTTAAAAGTTTATTTTGGATTTTTGTTTTGTTTTGGCTTAATTTAGGCTGTGAATTTGCTAGGCTTTGGGCTCGATTTAATGGGCCCGGGTCGAATTTGGGTTTTAGGTTTAATTTGCTTGTAATGGGCCCTGGGTTAATGACCCGGGCCAAAATTGGTGATTACAATTATTTTAAAACTTTCTTTTATGCATCGCGCAAAAGTAACGTAACACTTAAATTTTAATTTATTCGGATATGGTGCAAAATGGACAAGTATGTTTGAATGTAACATCTAGCACAAGTATTAGCATAACATAAATAACGGAATAAATCAATAGGACGAAAATATTATGCTAGTAAATGATGATAATAGACTATGATGATAGAATGAATAAATGAAAAAAATAACAATTTAATAATAATAATAACAATAATTATAATAGTAGCTATAATAATAATAATAATAATAATAATAATAATAAATATGTAGTAAAAATATAAATAATCTAATTTTTAAAAATATATACATAAAAGGGGTAATAAATAGACAAATGAATAAATAATAAAATAATAATAATAATAGATGATAAAATGATGATAATAATAAAGTTATAAATAAATAATCAATGAAAGAAAATAAAAGTTTAAAAGAAATGAAAGAACAATAAATAAATGAATACAAGAATTAAAATAAAATGTAAATGAATAATATATATGTAAAATAAGTAAATGAACAAGCAAATGAGTAAAATAAAGGAATGATGAATATATAATCAAGTAAATAAGTAAATAAATAAATAGAAGGATTAAAGTAAAAAGGGGTTAATCATAACTTAAATGAAATTAAAAGAACAAATAAAATAAATAACAAAGGGACTAAAATAAAAAAAATCCGTAAAAATAAATAATTTAGGAAGAATCCAAAATAAATAAACAAGGGCTAAATTGACATTTAAGTAAAATAGGAGCGATAAATTGCGAATAAATAAAAAAGAAAGGGAGAAATACGGGCTAAAACGGAACATGCACGAAATAGGGGGTACCGATTGGGGAATTATCCCCTGTCCTTAAAATGGTGTCGTTCCCTGGAGGGGTTAAAATGAAATAAAAATAAAATTATAGGGCTAAATTAAAAAAATACAAAAAGGACTAAATTGCAACAGGCTACAAAAGTGGAAGGGTCTAATGTGCAAATAACCCATGCGCTAAGAAACACGTGGATCCTAGAATGGGTCGGGTCGGATCATGGGTTGACCCAAAATGGCACCGTTTTAGGTGTTTACCCATTAAAACGGTTCAAGGACCAAATTGAAACAAAGTTAAAAGTTTGTGGTAAATTTTTTTTAAAAAAAAGGAAAAATAGGATAGAACTAAATTGAAACGCGCTGCAAAAACGGAAGGACCAAAAGCGTAAATAACCCATTCGTCCAAAACGTGTGGATCCTCTGAGCGGGTCGGGTCGGCGCGCGGATCCTAGGGGTAAAACGACGTCGTTTTAGGGCTATTGTGGCCAGCCCTGAACGACGTCGTTTAATGGGCTTATAAAAGTCAAATTTTTTTAAATTTTCATTTTCTTCCCATTCTAAAAAAAAAAAAATCTCTCAACCTCCCTTCCCCTCTCTATGCTCCGGCGACCAGCCACGGTGATCGCCGTCGGTCATCGGTGACGGCACCGCCGTCCACGGTGGCCGGAGAGAAAAAAGGATTTTTTTCTTTCAAATTTCCGAGCCGATAAGATGTCACATTTCATCGGAGGTGATAGCCTCGGCCACTCACGGCGGCGGTAGACAGATCGGCAGGTGAGATTTCAACCCCCTTTATCGTATTTTTTCCTTTTAAAAAAATAAAAGTAAAAATAACAGTAAAAAAACAAAAAAAGACCACCTTTAAGAGACCACCTTTCTCGTATTTGAGTCACTGTTGAAGTTTTTTCTTTTTTGATTAATATTGCCTGTAGAAATATTACATTGACGGATTTGGCTTTTATAGCCATTTACAACACTGTGTATCATTTTTACTATTATTTCTATTGGTTTTTGCTTTCGTTTCTGCTCTGTCTTCTTTCTTTGTTCTCTTTGCAAGTCTTGGCGAGGTCAACGGAGGTGGGTTTTTGCCATTTTGGTGCAAAACGACCAACGGTGCCTGGGCGCGCTGCGGAGGCACGTGGGTGGCAATAGATGGGTGCGGCGCACATGGGGAAGCTAGGGTTTCCTGCTAGCTTAAGATAGTGGGCCATGTTGGCTATTAGTTTATTATTCATTTTGGGCTGTTTTGGTTTGATATTTTTGTAAAATGGACTGTTTTCAATTTGGACTTTAAATTTATTTTATTTTATTTTGGTTTTCTGACGGGTTGAGCAAATTGGGCTTATTACAGCTGCCCCTCTTTGCTCGTTGTCATGTAATGAGAATGGAGCAAAGACTTTTAAGAAGGACTAATTTTGTCCAGTCTCGCCGAATCTTAACTTCTTGGTGCTCATCTTCTTCAAATAGCCTCTTTCTAACCCACTGCAACTTCAGAGGTATAGAATTTGTGGCTTCAATCTACTCCACTGCAAATTTAGGGAGATTAGACTCGTAGCTTTAATCTGCTCTATATCTTCAATCTACTCCACTGCAACTTTAGGGAGGTAAGATTTGTGGCTTCAATCTACTCCACTGCAATTTTAGGGAGATAAGATTTGCCATGATAACTTCAATCTGCTCCACTGATACTTTAGGGAGATAAGATTTATAGTTTTAATTTGCTCTATTGCAACTTCAGAGAGATAATATTTGCTATCTTCAGTCTGCTCCACTATAACTTTAGGGAGATAAGACTTGTAACTTCAATCTACTCCACTGCAACTTCAGGGATATAAGATTTGTAATTTGTAGCTTTAATCTGTTCCACTGCAGCTTCAGGGAAATAAGATTCAGTATCTTCAATCTATTCCACTGCAACTTTAGGGAGATAAGATTAGTGGCTTCAAACTTCTCCACTGCAATTTTAGGGAGATGAGATTTGCCATGGTAGATTTGATCTGACCTGCTGCAACTTC
Source organism: Gossypium australe (assembly GCA_005393395.2). NCBI lineage: Eukaryota > Viridiplantae > Streptophyta > Magnoliopsida > Malvales > Malvaceae > Gossypium > Gossypium australe. Next base: position 3,901,327 of record CM016615.1, read on the forward strand.
AGAGGTATAGGATTTGTGACTTGTAACTTTAATCTATTCCACTGCAACTTCAGGAAGATAAGACTTGCAACTTCAACCTGCCCCACTGCAACTTCAGGGAGATAAGGTTTATAACTTTAATCTGCTTTACTGCAACTTTAGAGAGATAAGATTTGCTATTTTCAGTCTACTCCATTGCAACTTCAGGGAGATAAGACTTGCTATCTTCGACCTACTCCACTGCAACTTCAGGGAGATAAGATCTGTAACTTCAGTCTGTTCCACTGCAACTTCAAGGAGATAAGATTTGTAGTTTGTAGCTTTAATCTATTTCACTTCCACTTCAGAGAAATAAGATTCGCTATCTTCAGTCTGCTCCACTGCAACTTCAGGGAGATAAGACTTGTAACTTCAACCTGCTCCACTGCAACTTTAGAGAGATAAGGTTTATATCTTTAATCTGCTCTACTGTAACTTTAGAGAGATAAGATTTGCTATTTTCAGTCTACTCCAATGTAACTTCAGGGAGATAAGACTTGTGGCTTTAATCTGCTCCACTGCAACTTTAAGGAGATAAGATTCACCATGATGGCTTTAATCCATCCCACTGTAACTTTAGGGGTATAGGATTTGTGGTCTTACTGATCTGTTACACTGTTCTCTAGGGAACATGACCTGTAGAATCCTTTTCATATGCCTATTTATGCCTAGTGATTAGGATGTAATGATCAGGATGAATCAAATGCTCTTAACTAGATGTGTATGAATGATATTTGCATGAATGTAAAATGTCATTTTTTGATAGTGATCCCTTTTTAATGCTTAGGTTGTCACTGCTTGCTGTTTATCAAGGTTCTATCACTTATGTGTTACCATGCCTTCTTGTTCAACTGGTATATTTAACAGAAAATCCGCAGAATAGTCACAACTTAGACTATTCTTTCTCTAATGTTTCCAACCCTTAAGTTTGGTTAGTTCTGAATAGTGGTCCTGTTTTTAGATCCTTGTACTAATTAGAAAACCTTTCAGAGCAATATGTAGAACTCCTTTTACTTACATACTATTAGTCCATTAATCATTATTTCAATGCTTGAAAAAGATCGTAACAATGGATAAGGTTGAAATTTATGGGGAGCAAAGCTCGAATAGATTAATCAAAATAGCAAATTTGTTTAAATACAAAGTGAGTAATATGAAAATAGGTGCCCCAGATATCGTAGCATGAACTTCTCCGCACAAACTTCTCCAGGACCCTTTGAACTTGATATGTGTTTAGAAGACCTAGAATACTTTGTTGATACTCCAAGACGTAACATCTCTCCTCCTTGTTCATTCAAGGATAACAAGACTACCACATGCCCCATCTTTGATATAGATTTGAATTGCCCTTTTCTTGGGTTTTCAATTCAAAACCCCTTTGGTCTCAAGGCGCCTTTTGCGAGTTTTCTCCTTGGTCTCTCCCCTTTCTTTTTCAGGTGAAGTACTTCTTGACTGAGTCTGAATTCACAGGATTGGGCAAGCTTTTACCATCCATCTCAATCAAAATCAACGCTCCTCCTAAAAAGGCCTTTTTCTCCACATAAGGTCCTTCCTAATTTAACATTCATTTCCCTCTGAAATCCTTCTGTATGGGCATAATCTTTTTCAATACTATGTCCCCATCATGGAATTCTCTAGGATGAACCTTTTTGTTGTAAGCTCGCATTATTCACTTTTGGTACATCTGATCATGACGGATGGCTTTCAACCTTTTCTCTTCAATCAAGTTAGCTGATCATATCGGGATTGGATCCATTCTGCTTAATCCAATTTCAATTCTACCAAAACTCAGAGAAAATGAATCTCAACTTCAATGGGTAAAACCGCCTCTATTCCATAAACCAGAGAGAAAGGTGTTGCCTCGATTGAGGTCTTGACAGATGTTCAATAAGCATAGAGGGCAAATGGTAACTTCTCATGCCAATCTTTATAAGTCTCAGTCATTTTCCCCACGATTTTTTTAATGTTCTTATTGGCTGCCTCCACTGCACCATTCATTTTTGGGCGATATGGTGATGAGTTGTGATGTTTAATCTTGAACTGACTGCAGACTTCTGATATCGTGCTGTTGTTAAAATTTAGTGCATTGTCAGATATGATCCTTTCTAGCATTCCATATCGACATATGATCTCTTTCTTTAAGAACTTGCTGATTGCCGACTTCGTGACATTAGCATATAAAGTGGCTTCTACCCATTTTGTAAAGTAATCGATGACCATGAAGATGAATCGATGCCCATTAGAAACTTTAGGTGAGATTGGCCCAATGACATCTATGCCCCACATAGAGAAAGCTCATGGAGAAGTCATAACATGAGGAGGTGAGGGAGGTACATGAATTTTATCTCCATAGATTTGGCACATATGGCATTTCTTAGCATAACTGATGCAATCTCCTTCCATGGTGGACCAATAATACCCGAATCTCATGATTTGCCTAGCCATTGTAAAATCATTTACATGTGTTCTGCAGAAACCCTCGTGGACTTCTTCCAAGATTTTCTTAGCTTCAACAGCGTCTATACATCTTAGTAGCACCTGATCCTTTCTCCTTTTATATAGGATCTCCCCATCTAAAACATAGTCACTAGCCACTCTTTTTAGCATCCTTTTATCATTCTCAGTTGCTTGGTCAGGGTATTCACGATTCTTCATGTATCGCAGTATATCGTGGTAACAAGAGTGATCATCATTTTCTTCTTCCTCTTTGATGTTGTAACAATGAGCCGAACCTTATAAATACTCATCTAGATAGGTTTTACATCCTCTAATTTATTCACTTTGATCATGGAAGCTAAGGTAGCCAGGGCATCAGCCATCTGATTTTCATCTCGTGGGAGGTAATAGAAGGTGATGTCATCAAACTCCCCAAGAAACTCAAGAACCAACCTTCGATAATTGATCAACTTGGGATCTCTCGTCTCTCATTCTCCATTGAGTTGATAGATCACCAATGCAGAATCCCCATATACCTCTAGCACTTTGATCTTACGTTCTATGGCTGCATGGATTCCCATGATGCATGCTTTGTATTCTGCTATATTGTTCGTGCAATTAAAATCCAATTTACTAGTGAAGGGATAATGATCTCCGTTTGGGGATACTAGGTGTAATAGGCCCAATTCGCCTGGGTCCATTAACCCAATTTTAACCCAAAACCAAAACCAAAAAATTAAAGCCAAATAAAAACCAATAAAATAATAGTCCAATAACAAAAGTCCAATACAATAAAATTACAAACCCAATAAATTAAACTAGCCCAAATCTATTATTAAACCCCCAGACCCAAAATCCAAGCACAAATTACCCAAAATTTGCAAGCTCGAATGGCCCAAATCTCAAAAACCCTAGGATTTCTAGAACTCTCCAGCAGCCCCTCGAACGCTGCTTTCTTCCCTCGTGCAGCCTCGACACGCAGCCCCCACACGCTTGAGCCTCTACGTCACTGTGACGGTTGCATCTGCAACAAACAAGGAAAGCAGCACAGAGAAGGCCAGCAAAGAGGAAAACAGAAAATGTTTTGATTTTATTTTGTATTTTATTTTCGATTTTGGCCTTTAAAAGGACCGAAACAAACCATTGTAGAAGATTCCATTTTTTTTTAGATTCAAACGCATAACAGTTAATACTAAATCGGAAAGGTTATTCACTTTCATTTTCTTCTTTTCTTTTTCTTTCTTTGCGAAATATTACATACATATATAGATTTTCGATTATTATATATATATTTAAAATATAATGCAAAAAAAAGAGAGAAAAATCTTACATGAAAAAGGTCCGATCGCCGTGTGTGGCGGTCGCTGGAGGCGGAGCTATGGCGGAGCTGCGACGGCCTCCGTGGTCTCTGCAGCCGGAGAAGGGGCACGACAGAGAGAGAAGGGATTCTCCCTTTTATTTTTTTTTAAGCTAGCTCAAACTGATTTTTTTTGGACATTTTTGGCTTTAAATACCATTCTGATACGATGCCGTTTTGGGAGCCCATCTCCAAGGCCAAAACGACGTCATTTTTTTCCCAAGATCCGCGCGTTGACCCGACCCGAGGAGGATCCGCGTGTTTTCTAAAATTGGTATATTTACCGCTTTAGTCCTTCTGCATTTTTAGTTTTCTTTAATTAAGTTTTCTTTTATTTTAATTTTGCCTAGTAATTTTGCGCAGTCTTAATTTAGTACCTATTTAAACGCTGCGTTTAATAACTTGGGTAAATTGTGCTTTTAATCCCCTTCAGTTTACACGCATTGTGTTTTAGTCCTTTTTTTATTTCGTTTTTAATTTATTACTTTTTTAGCTCTTTAATTTTGTTTTGATTTCAATATAGTCCTTTAATTAATTAATTTAATTATTTGTTTATTAATTTTTCTAATTACTTTCTATTTTAAATTAATATTAAATATTATTTATCTTAAATTGTTCTAGATATTATTTATTCCTCTTTACATGTTATTTATTTTCATTAATTATTTTTTTATATTCTTAGTATTATTTTTATTATTATTGTATTATTATTAATTTTATTATCTTTAAACTATTGTACGTAATACTTATTTTTTATTTGATTTACTACTAGTTATTATTATTATTATTTTTGACATATCATTATTGTTATTTTCATTATTCTTACTTAAATTCTGTATTAGTATTATTAATTTATTTATTTTTATTTTTTTTACTTATAAAATACTTAAACCTAATATCATATATTTGTTTCATTTACTCACTTATTCTTTTATTTATTTATTTGTCTCATTATTTGTTTATTCTCTTATTTATATATATATATATATATATATATATATATATAGATGTGCATATTTTATTTTTTTACTTTCATTCTTGAATTTCTAAATAGGCTCGTATTTTTGGTTTATTGTGTTTTTACTATCATGATCTTTATGCTTTATTAATCTATTAGATTTATGTCGCGTAATTGTTCTTTAAAATATGAGATTTTGTTTTGAAATAAGCAAACACTCAGCGTTCTAAGATTCGAAAGAAATCGTACCCTAACTTACTGGGTTTCGATTTTTCTCATCGAGTCTAAAGAACCAATTATTTTTAAATCAAACATATAAGTTAAATAAAAACTTATTCTCAGGAATTCGAAAACGTTGCGTCCTAACTCACTGGATGTGACATTTTGTTATCTCAAAATAAGGATTTCCAAAAACAAAGGCAATGTTCCGTATTCGGGAATTTTGAGAAGTAGTGCCCTAACTTACTGGGTTTCAATTTCTCATTTGACCCAAATAACCGAATATCCTTCTTAAATTTAAATATACGAGTGTCAAAAGACAAGCTTGGTTTCGAGGATTCGAGATGTCGTATCCTAACTTATTGGGTATGATATTTCACTCTTTCGAGATAGACGGGTTTCAGCATCCATTTTAATTCATCCAAGTTCTTTTTAAATAAAGAGGATCGTATTTTTTTAAATCTTTTCAAATTTTCGACATGGATCGTATTTTTTTAAATCTTTTCAAATTTTCGACATTAAGACGTTAATCAATCAATTCGGTACCAATTTTGGGCGTTATGAGGGTGCTAATCCTTCCTCGTGCGTAACCGACTCCCGAACCTGTTTTCTCGAAATTTCGTAGGCCAAAATCATTGTTTTAATAAATTAAAATGTTTTAATGATCGATCTCAAGGTGACCCGATCACACCTCAAAAAAGATTGGTGGCAACTCCATTTTCGTTTAAAAGTCGATTCCGTTTTCCAAAATAAAAATGGTTTCGACACTAGGACTGCCCTAATTCCGTTACCCACGGCGTTTGAGGCTCCGTCGAAGTTTAGCTTCCAAGGATGACCTTCTTGAGAATCTTCTTTAGTGTTTGCCACATACATTAGATCTTCATTCGGAAAATCGAAGTTCAAAGGCTCTTAGTCTTCTAGAGCTCTACTGGCCAGAAAATCTACTATTGCTCTCCCTTTTATAGCCTTCTGATTTACATAGACTATATTAAATTTGGAAAGTAGGATTTGCCACTGGGCTATTCTTCCATTTAAAGCAGTCGATTTCATCATGTACTTTAGAGGATCCAATTTTGTGATGAGCCAAGTTGTGTGATACAACATGTATTGTCTCAGTCTTCGGGTTGTCCAGATCAAGGCGCAACATAACTTCTCGATTGGCGAATATCTTGTCTCACATTCAGTGAATTTCTCACTGAGATAGTATATCGCTCTTTCTTTTCTTCTTGACTTATCATGTTTACCAAGCACGCATCCCATGGAATTCCCAAATACTGCCAAGTACAGTATCAGTGGTCTATCTGGGCTGGAAGGCATCAGTACTAGGGCATTGGACAGGTAATGTTTGACCTTGTCGAAAGTCTTTTAGCACTCCTCATCCCAAACACCTGGATTGTGTTTCTTAAGGAGACGAAATATGGGCGATGTAATTTAGTCTTCCTAGGAAACCTCAAACTTCTTTTTGAGTGCGTGGCGGAGGCAACTCCTGTATAGCTTTTACTTTATCTGGGTTGATCTCGATCCCCTTTTCACTGACTACAAATCCTAGCAATTTTCCCGACCTAGCCCCAAAAGTACATTTTACTGGATTGAGCTTTAGCTAGAATTTTCTCAATTTCAAGAACAATTTCCTCAATACTTGTATATGTTCCTTTTCTGTTTGGGACTTTGCAATCATATCGTCGACATAAACCTCGATTTCTTTGTGCATAATATCATGAAACAAAGTTACCATGGCTTTTTGATATGTCGCTTCCGCATTTTTTAGTCCAAATGGCATCACTTTATAGTAAAATGTTCCCTACATGGTTACGAATGTGGTCTTCTCCATGTCTTTAGAATGCATCTTTATCTGGTTGTATCCCGAGAAACCATCCATAAAGGAAAACAGTAAGTAACTTGCTGTGTTGTCCACTAAAGTGTCGATATGAAGCAATGGGAAATTATCTTTTGGGCTGGCTTTGTTCAAATCTCTGTAGTCTACGCACATTCGTACTTTCCTATCTTTTTTACGGACAGGGACGATATTGGCTACCCATTTTGAGTATTTAACCACTTGTAAGAAACCAGTATCGAATTGCTTCTTGACTTCCTTTTTTATTTTCAGTAAAACATCGGGCCTCATCCTTCGGAGCTTCTGTTGAACTGACTTGCACTCTTTCTTGATGGGGAACCGGTGTACCACAATATCAATACTTAACCCGGACATGTCTTAATATGACCATGCGAAGACATCCTTGAATTCCTAGAGTAACTTAATGAGGTCTCGCTTTGTCTTTGCAGTAATGCAAGCTCCAATCTTCACCTCTTTTTCCCCTCCTAAGCTCACAATTTCCACTGACTCTTTGTAAAATAGGATTTGTTTCTCATCTTGTTCTACCCTCATCAACAAATCAGGAGATAGGTTACAGTCTCGATCATCTTCAAAATCATGAGAATCCTCTATACACATATCTTGCTCAAAAGGAGATTCTGAGTCAGTAGCAACATCGCTCATATCATTGATATCTGGAGACCTGTTATAAGGATGAAGAAAAATCCAAAGAACAAAATAATATAAGAATAATTATCTGTATGGTATGATTATGAATGAAATGAAAAGAATAAAAGAATATTTTCTCAAGATGATACGCAAAGACGCATTTTATTGAAATAAAGATGTTGGATAATAGCCTATTTCACAAAAGGATTCTTATTGCTCCTAGTTTTAGAGCAATAAGCGTGTTTTGAACATTACTCTGAATTAGCTCTAAAAACTACAGGAATCTCTTCTGCAGTCTAGTTGTTTAGAACACTTCCAGGTACATAGGGGTAGATGTCTGATAAGGTTTCTCCCCAAATTCCTTCTTCAGATATGGCGTTGATGTTCAGATTTCCAAACATTTCTTTAACGGTCTCTGTTATTGATGTCTTTCATTCAAGGTGAATAGTTCCACTTGATACGAAAGTCCTGGATATATAGGGAAATGTCATCGGTTCTCACTTGACCTCTTTCCCACTCAGTCGCGCTCTTTTCCTTTCTTACTTTTTCTCCAGCTCTCTCTTCTTTAGCCTCGCATCTGGCTTGTATCCTAAGCTAAAGTGGTCTCGTTTGTCCATGAACATGGGTGTCTCGACCCTTCCTTATAGGTATTTTCCAAGTCCTCTCTCAGGCAAGACTTCTTTCCCAACCATCAGTTGCAGGCTCATCCTTGTAGTTTTAGAGATTTTGGGTATCAAGATCTTGTTCCCTTCGACAATGAAGGTTGTATTCACAAATTCCAACGACCGAAAGGAACATTCTATCACTTCATCATCTGTCCCTACGTATGGCATGTCACTGGTTACAGATGCAATAATGTCTTCTTCCGAGTTTATTGTTACCAGTTGACCTTCAGTTACCAATTTTAGCTTTTGGTGCAATGATGACGACACTGCCCCAGCCGAGTGAATCCAATGCCTCCCAATAAACAATTATAAGAAGGCTTAATGTCCATCACCAAGAAATTTACTTCATACGTGTTTGGACCAATCAAGAGGGGTATCTCAATCCTTCCCATCACCCTCCTTTTCGGTTCCATTGAATACTCTCACTATGTTTTGATATGTCTTCGTATGAGAGCTATCCACAGGTAACCTATTCAGTGTAGATAGGGGCAAGACATTTAGTGCAGATCCATTATTAATTAACACCCCTGGCAGTGTATATCTTTTGCAGCGGGTGGTGATGTGAAGAGCCTTTGTAGATCCCATGCCCCCCAGAGGTATCTCATTATCATTGAAGAAGATGAAGTTGTCGGCACTTATATTGTTGACTAGACGGTCCAGCTTGTTTACAGAGATATCATTAGCGACATAAATTTCATTTAGCACTTTCATCAACACGCTACGATGTGTCTCCGAACTTAAGAGCAATGCTAGTACTGAGATGCGAGCCGGTTGTTTGTGTAACTGTTCTACAAGGCTGTACTCGCTATGGATTAAGAATTTTTGAAATTCTCTAGCCTCATTCTCAGTTACTGGCTCATTGATTGGCAATTCGAGCCTAACCGTCTTTTCCTTCTTATAGTCAACTACTAGGGTCTTTCCTTTAATGGTTTCAGTTCTTGTATTCTCAGGGTCATAACGCTTCCCACTATGTGTGTAGAAACCTACATGTTGGCCCTCCTCTGAAGCGCTAGCTGAGTTCTTTTCTCTCGGGATCGTCACGTTGCAGTCATAGTTCCAGGGAACCCTCTTGCTGTCCTTGTAGGAAAAGGCTACAGGTTTCTGGATTATGACCCTTGGTGCAATTTGTACTCCAGTTTCATTACTTATTGGTCGTGAAATGATAACCACTGTGTGGTTGACTTTATAGACCTTCTCTTTTAACTCCTCTTCTGAGGCGCACACATCTTCTCTTTTGGAGTCCATAGCATATTCAAAGAATTCTAACTCCTTATTATCTATTAGACTTTGCACTAAGGCCTTAAATTCAACGCACTCATAGATCTTATGATCCTCATTAGCATTGAACTCACAGTAATTTCTCATCCCTTCAGATCTCTCTTCTGAATCCTATTTGATTAATTCTCCCTCTACTATTTTCTTCTAAACCCATTTCAGTAGGGTTTTTACTTCCGCTACATCTACCTTGGTCCTCTTCTCTCCATTTTCAATTATCATATTTACTCCTTTATCAAAATGACTGGGTAATGAATTTCCTACCACATTAGGTCCCGATGGGTCATCGAACTTCACAATTCCCATTTTAATGAACTTTTCAATTAATTTTTTGAAAGCGGTGCAGTTCTCTATTGAGTGTCCCGTGATTCCTACGTAGTATTCGCATTGAACATTTGCATCGTACCATTTGGGGAATGGAGGTTGCATAGGTTTCAGGTAAAAGAGGGATACCACATGTGCATCAAACATATTCTGATACAACTCCCTATATGTCATCAGGATGGGTGTGAATTGGAGCCTTTTTATATTTAGCCTCGGGTTGGATTCTTGCCTTGGAGGGCCCTGATGGCTAGTGGTTACTATCCTTGGTGGGCCGACAGTAATTGGTTTCGAATAACCTTGTTATATGTGCTTACATTATTCACCTCGTTTTCCTTCTTCCTCAGAGCCGATCTTTAGAGTTTTCCCCTGCATCTATCTTACCACTTTTCACTGCATTTTCAATCATTTTATCGGATATTACTATACCCGAGAAGCTCTTAGTAGCGCTTCCCAACATATAGTTGATGAACAGGGCTTTTAAAGTGTTGATGAAAAGCATTGTGGTTTCTTTCTTCAAAGAGGTGGCCGGACTTACGTTGCCACCTCTCTCCACATTTGGGCATATTGCCTGAAGCTCTCATTTTGTTTTTTCTCCATGTTCTGTAGCGTGATTCTGTCGGGTGCCATCTTCGTCACATGACTATATTACTTCATAAAAGCTTGTGCCAAGTCTTTCCATGAATTAATTTTGGCACGACTCAATTGGTTGTACCATTTAGCTAATGACCCGATCAGACTGTCTTGAAAGTAGTGGATTAACAGTTGATCATTATTGACGGATCCTGTCATCCTTCAACAGAATATAGTGATGTGAGCTTCTGGACAACTAGTCCCATTATACTTTTCAAACTCTAGAGTTTTGAACTTTGGAGGGAACACTAAATTTGGGACCAAACTCAGGTACTTGGCATCAATTTCACAATAATAATCAGCGTTTTCCATTGCTCTGAATTTTTTTTCTAGCCATCTGCACCGATCCTCAAGTTACTTTAGTAGTTCCACTCTTGTTTTTTGCATTTCTGCCATATCATCTAGATCAGGAACAACAAGCATGGTGGGGTTATCCCCCGGATTGGAACCTAAGCCTATTTGGTAGTTCATCGACACCGAGGTACCGGTTTGATACTGTTGGGGTTTGATTATAACGGGTACCCTTCGTGGGTACGCATCTGTTTGTGCTTGGGCGTTTATTGGGGTAAAACCCGGGGGGTAAATAGGATCCTTATTATCATCCACTGAGTTGACCGCAATGCTCTTCTCTTTTTCACGTTCTCTAGCCAGCAACTGTGCTAATTAGCTTATCATACTTTTTTGGGATTCCATTATCTGATCCCTCATCTCCTGTTGTACTTTTGCTAACTGTTCTTGCATATCTTTTTGAATTTGTTCTAGCCTTTCCAATCTTTGGTCCATTACTTTGGTTTTGGTACGAGTACTGTAACGATGTTCGGTTGGTTGACTCTTGTTGGTTTCCAGATTAATTGAAATAATTTCATTTAATTAGGGTCTTTTTTTGAAATTTAATGCATATGATGTAATGTAATGCAAATGCATGAAATGAATGGAAAAAGAGGCATTGACTCTGATTCAATTCTATTAGAACAACTTTACTAGAAAACAAATTCTTTACATAAAACGAATTACATATACGGCTTTGCCCTAATGCTCAAAGCCTTAACTGTTCTAAGAAGCCAAGCTAACTCTTGACCCCGATCTGATTCTGATTCATACTTCAAGCTTAGCACGTCAGCCTGGACTGCTAGGGTTTGCAAATGATCAACCATCTTTCATATTTAAGCCACAACTTCACCCATGATATGGTGTCTATCCCTGACCTGACCTTGAGAACGGTGAAGTTGCTCTTTCCACTGCTCGTTGTTTGCTTCAAAGAGTTCAACTCAGAGTTCACAATTTTGTAATGCGATTTTGAGCTCTTCTATTTTCCTTTTCAGCTCTTCAATCTTGTTTAAGTTTGCTTTCAGCTCAATTATGGAGTTGCGATTACGATACTGATGAAGTGACTTTTCTAGTTCTGCTACCCTAGCTTTTAATTTGACCTTTTCATTTTGGCATTGCAATAGGTCTTTTTCTAGAGCATTTTCTTGAACCTGGGCATCTTGGCATTTCTTTTCCCATTGGTCGGCTCTATTCTTTTCTTCTTTGATCTCTTGCCGCCATTATCTGATGTCTTTCCTAGCCCGACAGTCCTCATTGATAAACGTAACTTCTTGTAATCCATTTTTAAACTGTCCAAATCTTCCTCGACCATGTTCTTTCCCTTCCTTTGTTTATCGTACTCTAGCTTCTGGACATCAAAATCTAGTCCTAATTGCATCGTTTCCTCCTCCAATTATTCTATCCTCTTTCCTAGCTCCAAATTCTTCTTTTCAAAATCTTGCTTGATGATCTCTAGCTCAGAAGGAATCACTTGCAGGTGTTCTTCCAATAGTCGAATGGCTTCTTGATTTGGCAGAGGGATGTTGTCATTGACTCTTTGACCCCACCACCAACTATATTCGGAGGTCGTCATTGGACCTCCAGCCAATCTTTCCATTCTGTGGGTTTGATTCCAGGTGTTAGACATTTCTCGAACCTTTTTCTTGTAGTTATCACATTTATATGAAAACTCACATTAGGCCAGCCCTTGCATTGCTGGTATGAACTGTCTCGATCTATATTACTTCAACACGAGTAGAGGAGCATATCCAAAAGCTCCCCTAATCCCAAGTAAAGGAACACAGTCAAAATCTCCACACCCGTACAGAATCTTATCGGGGAGCATCCAAGGGGCTCTCCATTTGATGTCCTCATCTTGAAAATTCTGGAGTATCCCCATACATTTTTCTTCTAAAATGTCATCTTGCCTTGGTGTAGCCACTAATTCTTTTAATAGAGAGTAGTTCTCGGAGAATACTTGATAAGAAACTTTTTCTACCCTCCAAAAGTGGCTATGAAACCATGCCAACAAGAATTGCACACATCCAATGAATCTTCCTTCACCCGCTCTTCTGCATGCATTTAAAGATCGGAAAGTTTAGGCCAAAATTGCAGGGACGGGCGTGACCCTCTTATCAAGTCTATCGAACAAATCTGAAACTGCCTCATCCATGTGTCCTAGTGCTTTAGGGAAAACAACCAGCCCATAAATGCTCAAATCGAAGACATCGACCCTTTTCTTCATATCTAGAAGTGCCAAGATCAAATCTCGCAAACTATTCCAAAGGATGCATTTACCATCTCCCTTTTGCTTGATCCGGGCTGCAACCTATTGCTCACTCATTCCTATGATGTTCATTAATTTCTTTAGGAAGGTCGGGACATTGGCGGCTTTAGAATAAACCTTGTCGGCTCAAATTTTCAGGGAACGAAGTAAGGTCGTGTATTCTTCCACAGTAGGTACTAAATCCACTTTTCCAAAAGTAAAGCAGTAGTAGGCGGGATTCCAAAATTGAGCCAGAGCTCAAAACAAATGCTTGTCCACTTTGATATCAAGTAGATAGGGCAAATCACCATAATTACAGTAAAATAGTTGCCTGATTTCATAATCCCATTGGACCTATATCTCTTTTAATTCTCGGAGATTGTTCTGGGTCACGCTAATACGAGTGAAGTCCCACAATTTTGATACGTACCCCTCTGTCAGACTATCACATTTCTCTAGTTGCATTTTCTTGGACCATATTCGGACAGCCGCGTTATCTTCCACTTTATCAAGAAATTCGTTCTCCATGGCAAGCTCTCTATTTAGTAACTAAATGTGAATCAACACATTTTTTATGATGAAAATGTCATGCAATCACAATCAAAGCAAAACAAAACAAGTCAGTATATTTTATATAAAGCTAAAGTAAGCAAGAAATAATAAATAAAACACCCATTTGGGTGACCACTAGGGGTTCGGTGCGGTTCTACCTAGGGTGGGCTTTTAGGGCTCACTATATGCTGTTCGGTTCTAAAGTAAGGGTACCTGAACCGGCAGATTCCTTGATCCTCACCCATTATAGGCTCATACGGACGGAGTTCAATTCAGGCGAATACATTTCCCTATGGATATACGGAGATGAAAATCTCACGAAGACATAAGTACGGATGTATCTCGAAAGCGATCCGCTATCCTATACGGAGGTGAAGACCTCACGAAGGAATAGTTCTCACTCCCACTTAAAAGAGTAAAATCGACCGATTATGCGATGCAATATGCGGAGATATATTAAAAGACTCGAACCAAAAAAGCAAACATATCAAAATGATGCAGACCATGAAATGCAACGAAAGGATCGTAAATTTAAACCAAATTATCAATTTTCGACAAAAAGATAAGAAATAATCAACTCGTGGCTTGACTATCTTATTTTGTCCCCAGCAAAGTCGCCAAGCTATCGAAACCATTTTTTTGAAAGGTCGACCTTTTATTAAAAAATGAAAATGGGAGTTGCCACCAATCATTTTTGTAAGGTGTGATCGAGTCACCTCATAATTTTGATCGTTTTAATAAAATGTTTGATTTACAAAAACAATGATTTTTAGTCTACGGAATTTAGAACAATGGGTTCGGGAGTAGGTTACGTACGAGGAAGGATTAGCACCCTCGTGACGCCCAGAACTGGTACCTAGTTGATTACTTCATGTCTTTGGTGTCAAAAATTGCAAACTCGAAAAGAATTTAAAATACGATCCCTCTTTATATTAACGTTAATTTCAATTAAAATTACTTGAATAAATTAAAATGTATAAAACGTCTCCCTATCTCGAAGTAACAAAATGTCACATCCCGTAAGTTAAGATACTAGACCTCTTATTCTTGAGAATAAGTTTGCCTTTTATTATTTTTATTTAAATCTCGTGTATTTTAAAACGAGAAAGTCGAGACCTCGTAAGTTATGGCACAACTTCTCGAATCTTCAAATACCGAACATTGCCTTATTATTTTAAAATTTTCTTTTATGCATCGAGCAAAAGTAACGTAACACTTAAATTTTAATTTATTCGGATATGGCGCAAAACGGGCAAGTATGTTTGAATGTAACATCTAGCACAAGTATTGGCATAACATAAATAACGGAATAAATCAATAGGACGAAAATATTATGCTAGTAAATGATGATAATGGACTATGATGATAGAATGAATAAATGAAAAAAAATAACAATTTTAATAATAATAACGATAATTATAATAGTAGCTATCATAATATTAATATAAATAATAATGATAATAATAATAAGAAGAAGAAGAACAATATATGTAGTAAAAAACATAAATAATCTAATTTTTAAAATATATACATAAAAGGGGTAATAAATAGACAAATGAATAAATAATAAAAAAATAATAATAATAGATGATAAAATGATGATAATAATAAAGTTATAAATAAATAATCAATGAAAGAACAATAAATAAATGAATACAAGAATTAAAATAAAATGTAAATGAATAATATATATGTAAAATAAGTAAATGAACAAGCAAATGAGTAAAATAAAGGAATGATGAATATATAATCAAGTAAATAAGTAAATAAATAAATAGAATGATTAAAGTAAAAAGGGGTTAATCATAACTTAAATGAAATTAAAAGAACAAATAAAATAAATAACAAAGGGACTAAAATAAAAAAAAATCCGTAAAAATAAATAATTTAGGAAGAATCCAAAATAAATAAACAAGGGCTAAATTGACATTTAAGTAAAATAGGAGGGATAAATTGCGAATAAATAAAAAAGAAAGGGAGAAATACGGGCTAAAATAGAACACGCATGAAATAGGGGGACCGATTGGGAATTATCCCCTGTCCTTAAAACGGTATCGTTCCCTGGAGGGGTTAAAATGAAATAAAAATAAAATTATAGGGCTAAATTTAAAAAAAAGACAAAATGGACTAAATTGCAACGGGCTACAAAAGCGGAAGGGCCTAATGCGCAAATAACACGCGAATCCTAGAATGGGTCGGGTTGGATCATGGGTCAACCCAAAATGACACCGTTTTAGATGTTTACCTATTAAAACGGTTCAAGGACCAAATTGAAACAAAGTTAAAAGTTTGTGGTAAATTTTTAAAAAAAGGAAAACTAGGATAGGACTAAATTGAAACGCACTGCAAAAGCGGAAGGATCGAAAGCGCAAATAACCTATTCGTCCAAAAAGCGCAGATCCTCTAAGCTGGTCGGATCGGCGCGCGGATCCTAGGGGTAAAACGACGTTGTTTTAGGGCTATTGTTGCCAGCCATTAAACGACGCCGTTTAATAGGTTTATAAAAGTCAATTTTTTTTTAAAAAAATTCATTCTCTTCCCATTCTAAAAAAAAAAACTCTCTCAACCTCCCTTCCCCTCTCCAGGCTCCGGCCATGGCTCCGGCGATCGGCCGCTGATCGTTATTTTATGCAATGTCAAAGTCTTAAAATTTATATAAAGAATGATCAAACCTGGAAACTAACTATGTCAACGATTTGAGGCAAGCGCACTTATCGAACAGTAGTATAGTTAAGGCAAGACCGGAATGTCGAACGCAAAGGAACTAAAAGTACTAATACTAACTCTCTTTTTATTATCTAGCCTAAGAATTAAGAGAATTGTTTATCTAACCTAAAATTAACTAATCAACTAGTCTAAAGATGCAAAGACAAAGAGAATGAACTGAGGAAAATAACTTTAGGAAAAACCAATTGATTAAGACGATAGCCGAGGAAGAATCCACCTAGACTTCACTTGTTATCTAACATTGAACTAGACGATTTATTCATTTGACTTGATCTGTAGGATTCCCTAACGTATATTAATCCCTCTCTCGAGGCGACTAACGTCTAACCCTAGGTTGATTAATTGAAATCTCTTTCTAATTAAAATCCCTAGAATTGCATTAACTTGATCTATGGACTCCCATATTAGGTTTCACCCTAATCCGGCAAAATCTCGTCACCCTATCTCCAGGCGTGCGATCAACTCCGCTTAATTATGCTAGATCTACTCTTAGGCAGGGACTTTTTCTCCTTCACCTAAGCACATCATACTTGAATTAATATCCCGAAAATATCAACACAAGAATTAAGAACACATAATTAAGAACAAATCAAATATTTATCATATAGTTAAGCAAACGATAACAAGATTCATCTTAGGTTTCATCCCCCTCAGGTATCTGAGGGTTTAGTTCATAACAATGAAAGAAAACATCTCAAAAGAAAAGATAAAACAAAACATAAGAAATCCCTAAAACCCCTTGAAGGAATTGAAGGAGAGATCCTTCTTCTTGAGTATGATTCCGGCTTCTTGAGATGAATCAACTGGCTATCTTCGAGTAAATCTCCACAAGTCTGCCCTCTTTGGCCTAGCTGGACGCCCCCTGACTAGAGCCCTGGGTTCCCCCCTTTTAGGTCATACTTAGGGTGTTTATATAGGCTTCTGAATATGTTTCTTTGCCCCTAAGTACCCTAATCCGAGTGAAACTCTTCTTTCCCACGGCAGGGACACGCTCATGGCACACGCCCGTGTCGTGGCCAGGCCGTGTTCGAGATTGTTGAATGAGGCACGGCCGTGTGGTCTTGGGCCCAGGCCGTGTGGATTTCATGATATGGCCCATTTACTCTGTTTTGGGCCCGTTTTCTGTTCTTTTCGTCCTCCGGTGCTCTCCTAAGTATAAAACATGAAAACAAAGGAATAAAAGCACCAAATTACATAATTTAAGGCTTAAATCATCCAAAAGCATGCTAAATGTGGGCTTAAAATATGTTACTTTTACGATTTATTAGCCACCGTGACTGCCGCCGGTTACCTGCGACTGCGCCGCCGTCCACGGTGGCCAGAGAGAAAAAAGGATTTTTTTCTTTTCAAATCTCTGAGTCGACAAGATGTCACCTTTCATTAGGGGTGATAGCCTCGGCCAGTCATGGCGGAGATAGACGGATCGACAGATGAGATTTCAATCCCCTTTATCGTTTTTTTTTTCCTTTTTTAAAAAATAAAAGTAAAAATAACAGTAAAAAACAAAAAAAAGACCACCTTTAAGAGATTGCTTTCTATTCTTCTTTATGTATTTTTTGTATTCGAATCACTGTTGAAGTTTTTTCTTTTTTTTTTTTTGATTAATATTGCCTGTAAAAATATTACTTTGACGAATCTGGCTTTTATAGCCATTAACAACACTATGTATCATTTTTGCTATTATTTCTATTTGTTTCTGTTTTCGTTTTTGCCCTTTTTCTGCTCTGTCTTCTTTCTTCGTTCTCTTTGTAGGTCTTGACGAGGTCAACGGAGGTGGGTTTTTGCCATTTTGGTGCAAAACGACCAAGGGGCCAGGTCTCGGGCGGGGGCGCGCTGCGGAGGCACGTGGGTGGCAACATATGGGTGCGTTGCACGTGGGGAAGCTAGGGTTTCCTGCTAGCTTAAGATAGTAGGCCATGTGAGCCATTAGGTTTTTATTCATTTTGGGTTGTTTTGGGTCTGATATTTTTGTAAAATGGACTGTTTTCAATTTGGACTTTAAATTTATTTTATTTTATTTTAGTTTTCTAGCGGGCCGGGCAAATTAGGGCTATTACAACCATCATTTGTCAATCCATCGCCCTCAAGCTTGATGATACCTATCCGATCATTTCATAGTCCTTTCATGTCGATTCCAACAATACCCTTAAGTTGACAATTCGTCACTCTACCCTCTGCACCTACGAGATAGAGTGCTTTGAGGATTTGGACCCATGCCAAATTAGCCTCCTATAAATATCCCATTATTACTATAAATACCCCATCATTACTTCAACTTCTTGTACTGTATAACTTAATTATTATAATATTTTTAATCATTTATACAATTAAATAAATCAATTACCAAATATATTAGAAACATGTTTTGGGCAACTTTTCTTTGAATCTAGGGCTCCGTTTGTTTCACTAAAAATGGCTTCGGGAAAATGATTTCTGGAAAATAACTTATTAATTTTTTTGGAAAAACTAATATTTTCTAGTGTTTGGATGAAGTTGTGTAAAATATTTTCTGTTGTTTGGTAGATTTCTTAAAATACTTCATAAAAGTTGTTTTCAATAAAACAAACATACATTTGAGATTTATGATAAGTAGTGAATTGATTACAAAGTGATGTTAAGATGAAATTATAGTAAATAGTGAATCTTCATGATGTTAAGGATTAAATTGTAAACTTTGTGAAATTTAAAATTGAAACAAGAGAAGTGATATGCTTGAGAATTTGTTATGTGAAATAAGATATTATAATAAATTATTTGATTAAAGTGCTTATATGGTGAAAAATAAATTACATGGAAATATGAACTAAATTTAAAAATGTACAAAAGTATAAGTGTGAAACAATTTAATATGTGAATAAGGAAATTATGATAAAAGTTTAATTAATGTGTTATAAGATGATGAAATATGCATAAAGTATTGTAAATGTGAAATTGTGGAAAAATATGGAATTTTTATGATGACAAGGACTAAATTGTTAAACTTGAGAAAATATATGGATAAAATGATAGAAGCAAAATACATAGAAATTTGATATGTGAAACAAGATATTGAGATAAATTATGCGATTAAAGTGTAACAAGAAAGAATTTGATTTAATATGATTAATTAGTGAATATTAAACTTTTATGACAAAAAGGGACTAAATTGAAAAGTTATGAAAGTTTATAAGAGAATATTTGATAAGTGAAGAATGTAGTAGAGAATGTAATATCCTAGTACTTTGACCCGATATTCGAATCGAGTATGGAAGTGTTATAATGAATAAATGAGTAATTTTACATTGTCTGGAAAACCTTTTAGATTGACCATTCTAATTTATATAAAATAAATATCGGAAAAACTGAAAATATTTTTCGTAAAAAACTTTTACATTTATTTACATTATTTTCACCTCATTTAAGAACTTTAAATGTGTTACCTCCTCATCCTCTTCCCTTTTGGGGAATCAAATCTTTAATGATTCTTACACCATAATAAGTTAAAACTTAAAAGACACTCCAACATATATTGGCTTTTTAACTTTCTTCCCTCTATTTTTCTCTCATTCTCATTTTCAATTGAAAATTTGAAATTGTGAATTTTACCAACTAATTATGTTTAGTTGCTAATAATATTATTCCATCATTTTCTTACTCCTTTAAATTTTCTCCAAATATATGATTTGATCCGATAAAAGTATTATCAAAGCTTAGATTTGTTCTTGACATTTTTGGGACTTTAGGCCAAAAAATAAATTGATCTCTTTTAAAAAGAATTATAAAATGTAATACAATAAAAGCTGAAAATTTTTTGAACCCTAGGAGATGAAGCATTTATGATGACAAATTGAAAGCTCTAGGCATTTAATAAATTTATTTTAGTCTAAATTTTTTTTCTAATATTAAAAGTTGAAAAAATGTATTTTTTACGTTCCTTTCAACCTTAAACCCTGGACAACTATACTTTCAAATAACCTCCAAAGTTAGGCCTGTTAAAGCTTTTATACTAAAATTCAAATTGCAATTTACATCATTTACTCGATCGGTTGAATTTAATTCAAATAATCATGAAATTTAGTTGGGGGTGAAAAGTGAATTGTTTTCTGGAAGGTAGAAGACCACTCCAAATTCAAGTAGCTGCCCACCGGTCAGATTAGCCGCCGTCGCATACATAATTAATGGCCAATGCACCGTCGCCACCTCTCCTCCATTAAAACTATTATACGTTTTCAAATACAAATCACGTGAGTGAGATTCACTATACAAACACTAAGCTATTTTATATTCAATTTTCTATTCACCAACAAACTTTCGTCAACTTTCATACAATTAGATGCGAAATTATTGATTTTTTCTTTAAGCTGGAGTTACTAACTTTGTAATGTCTGCATATATATACAATTATTTAAATTAGTGATTAAGTGATATTATAAATATTATTTAAATTCTTTATTAAGTTAGTTTTACTTGTTTTTTTTTATTATACTTTTTAGGTTCATTTTACAATTTATGTTCGAGGTTCGAGGTTCATGGTTGTCTTTCTCAACAATGTAATCTCATTCAAATCCCGTTCTCTTCTTAAGAGTGCAATATGCCTTGCTACTGCACCCAACACTTGTTAGTAAATTACTATTACTAGTTAACCTGAAATCAATTCAGTTAGAAAAATAATAGAGATAACCAAGTTAATTTTATAATTAGTTCAGTATAGGATGGATAGATAATTTAAGAGTAAATATACATTTTGGCACTTGAACTTGGTTTTAAGGTTCAAATTGATACCTAAAGTCTTTTTTTTTTAATTAGGTACTTGAACTTGGTTTTAAAGTTTAAATTGGCACCTAAAGTTTATTTGGTCCAATTAGGCATATGAACTTGACTTTTTGGTCCAAATTAGCACTTACAATAAATGACTTACTTGATTTGAATTATGAAACCAAATTCAGGTACTAATTTGAACTAAAAGTCAAGTTCAGGTACCTAATTGAATTAAAAAGAGTTAGGTACCAAATGGAACCTTACGGCCAAGTTTATGCACCTAATTCGACAAAAAAAAAATCTTAGGTACCAATTTGAACCTTGAAGCCAAGTTCAGGTGCAAAAATATATATTTACCCATAATTTAATAATTGTTAAATATTTTGTAACAAAATTCACAAAGAGTTAAAACATTTTTTGGCCTCAAATTGTTAAACTTAGGCCTACTAAAAAAAGTAGTCCATTATTTTCAGGCCCAAACTGAACCTCCTACATATCTTAATTCATTCAATCATCTTTTCAAATATTTGTTGGGTTAATTACACCCAAAGTCTTCAACTATGGCTCAAATTTTAAATTAGTATTTAAATTTTAAAATGTTATAATTGAATATTAAAATATCAGTATTGTATCAATTAAGTATTTCTACCAACCTAGCCATCAGTGTGAGGGTTGAATGTTATCTCGAATATGATAATGAGCATATTTAAAATATGTGGAATAAAAATTAAACACATTTGTACCTATTGCATAGATAGCTTGAATTTTGACGTGTTAAAAACAAGACATAGCCCTTCTAAATTTTATTAATATTTTTTTCTTTTAGACATCGGATCAAAATTATCCTTGCAATAGGTATTCATAAATTTAAAAATTGATCCATGTATTTCGAGAATTCAATAAAAACATTTTAAAGTTCATGGATTAAATTAAAATCTAGTTCCTAGTTTAGAGATACTGGGTGCAACTAAATCATTTTCTTTGACTATGTTTTAATTTTTTCTTCACAATAGTCCATAGTTGAGTTGTTTATGGATAATTTGTGACATTCTCTTGATAAGTAGTCTCTTGAAAACATGTTTAAAGAGATACGTACTGAAGTTGATTTGATTTGAATTCATAAGTATTTGAAATTTAATCTTAAACTAATAAGGTTGGCTTCAAGTGTCGTCAATATTTAATTTTGAAAACAAATTTGGAGAGAGTTTATGCAAGAGTATTCGAGAGTAGATCTTTTTGTCTTTTGAATAATCTTATTATATATTTTGATCATATCTATTATTTGTGACACAATGCCTAAAACTACTCATAGCCCCTCCCAACCCATAAATAGGAGGATAATACATTTCAGTGCATTCAAACCCACGCCCCCCTGCATTAACAATAATGCCTATGCCAATCGAGTTAAGATTCAATCGGCTATTCGAGAGTTGATCTTGGATGGATGATTTCGCTTTAAGAATTTTCTAAACTTGATAAAAAAAATTTTATCTTCTTTGTATTGATGAAAAAGGGATTTAAGAGAGTTTTGATCTAAAAGTCTTTAAAACTTGATATTAGATTAATAATTCTACTTTAAAAGCGATCTAAGCTTAATATTGAAAATGGATTTAACCTTTTTTCTATCAATTGGACAAAATCAGAGAGTAACTTTTTCCAAAATTGATGTGACTTAATTTTGAAAATAAATTTTATCTTTTTTTTGAGTTAGAACAATTTTTTTCAAAATCGATGTGACTTAATCTTGAAATTGGATTTAATTTCCTTTTGTGGGTTCAACAAAATCAGAAAACATCTTTCATCATATCTGATACAATTTGAAAAAATTCTAATATTCAAAATCTTATTTTCAGACTTCAGTTTTCGAATTTCTCTAACTTCTAAACTTGTAATATTTTTATACCGCCCTAAATCAAAGTAAAAAAAAAAAAAAAAGAGTATAAAAATTCTTCAATTAAACAATTTACAAAAATCAATCTCTTCTATTTATTATTTATTTAATATTAATTTAATTAATTAAAAATTTAATATTATCACTTAATTAATTTAATTTAATTGACAATGATATATATTTGATATTTATTTTTAATTAATTTAAATTAATTAGAAAAACAATACACGATATCATCATTTTTAACTTATAATAGTAATTTAAATCTTTCCTCTACTTTGAAACTGGGAAAAAAGGACAATAATTGGTCTGATAAAGATTAGATAATGTCAAAGAACTACACATGAAAAGGATGTTGCACTGAAGTATCTCATACATCTATAGCTAGTGATATGAAATCACTAATGAGATAAAAAAAGAAAAAAGTGAAAGTAATTAATCTTTTGCGCATAAAAGTATTACAAAATTTTTTTATTAAAAATTAAATTATATTTTATCTCATCTATTAAAAAATAAATAAATTAATCTCTGTACGTTAGAATAAATAGTAAATTAGTCTTTTTATTAAAAATTTAATCTATTTATGTTGTTAAAAACTGATTCTTGTATGTTAGCATGAGATACATGGCACACTACATGTCACTGTATGATAATTCTATAAGGCATGCCAGTTTTTAATAGTACAAATGGATGAAATATAATCTTTAATGTAATAACTAATTTACCAATTATTTTAGTAAAAAGGATAAAATATAATCTAACTCTAATAGGAGAGACTCACGATACTTTTAGCTCAATGTCTTCCAAATATTCTAGGACCCAACCCATTGTCCCTACTCTTTTTGTATCAACCCCACAACGAAGTTTCATGCACAATTCTCCTATAGGTCCCCCCTACATCCCTCCTTTATCACTATATATATATATATATATATAAGCTCGTGTTGATTCAGCTCCACCAACAAAAGAAACCCAATGGCAGTGTCCCTAAACTTGTACTGCAATGAAGCACCAAATGAGATTGTTGTCACCTGCGAAGCTTATGATGATGATGATGATGATAATGAAAGTGATCATTGCCCAGTCGACTACGACGACGATTTATTGATTAATTTGTTCGAGACCGAGGTCGATCAGATGCTGGAATCCAAGGTTGTTTCATCAAGATTTCATCATAGTATTGTTACTGCTCGTAAAGTTGCTATCCAATGGATGTTAAAGGTACTACGTAAACCCTGTTTTTTTTTTTTGTTAGATTCGGTAAAAATATCATGGAAGCACTTGTATTGAGAGACAAATTACATTTTTTCCTTCTATTAAAAAATGGGCAAATTAGGCTCATAGTCAAAGAATAAACTAATCTTTCTTTTAAAAATTTCACCAATTTATATAATTAAAAATCAGTCTATGTATGTCAGCATAAACTTCACGTGGCACGGCATTTGTAATTGTCTGATTTTTCTGTCAACTATATCAGATTTTAACAGTAGAAATAGATGAAACTTTTAATAGAAAAGACCAATTTACTTTTTAATCTAATAAAAAGATTAATTTACCTATTTTCAAAATAGAAGAGAAACAAAATACATTCGGACTGTTGACGTAGGATTTTCATGGTAGTTTTATCTTAGATTTGTAATGTTATTGTTAATGTTTCAAACAAATTTCAGGTTCACTGTTTCTACAGGTTTAGGCCTGAAACTGCTTATCTTTCAATTAATTACATGGATCGATTCCTATCAGCTCGACCTTTGCCGGTATATATATTGTTTACTTCAATTGGATTGTAGAAGATTTAGAATGGTTATTTTTTAGGTAAAATTGCTATATAGGTCCTTGTACTATAAAGCAGTGTGTATTTTGATTTTTATACTTTTAAAACGAGCACAAAAGTCCTTGTACAATATTTTTGAAAAAATTTAATTATACCATCTAAAATTTAATGCTTGATTCCACTACAGCATAATCCTATAAGGATATTTTTACTCATTTTTAAAATATATGAACCAAAATGTACTTTGCAGACAAGGACAGTACTTTTACCTATTTTTAATCTCACTGATTTTTTTTTTTTTTTGATGAAGCACTAATTTGGTTGATTTTGTTTTTGATAATTCATGTCAATTTAGCAAGGGAAAGGTTGGCCAATGCAGCTTTTATCAGTATCATGCCTTTCACTAGCAGCAAAAATGGAGGAAACAATTGTTCCTTTTCTCCTAGACTTGCAAATAATGAAACCCAGATTCTTGTTTAAGCCCAAAACAGTCCAAAGAATGGAGGTTTTAGTCATGCAAACCTTGAATTGGCGATTGCGTATCATTACACCTTTCGATTTTGTACATTGTTTCATTGCCAGGATTTCGTCGTGTTTCAATCATTCCCACCAACCAAACAGGCTTTGTCACCTGTTTTCTTTTGCGTCTGATCTCATTATTAATACATGTATAGGTAAATAAATTCCTTGTTAGCTTAAAAGAAGCAAAAAGAAATCTGTTTTCTTTCCTAATTTCCTTTTTCTGATAATTTTAGCAGCCATTGATTCATTGGATTATCCTCCATCAGCAATTGCTGCAGCTGTGGCACTATGGATCACTAATCACAGTGTTGATGAACAGAATTTGGGGCACTTTCACAATGGAGTGAACCAAGTAATCAACACTGTAAGACCCAATTCAAATATATGTATGTATGTGTTGAGGGAAACTATTTCGAGAGAAAATTTCAAAATATTGTCGGTTAGGCGGTCGGCTAGTCCTCCAATAATTGAAGGTGTTGTTCTTAACGAGGGTTTTGTCTCTCATACTCTACTAAGAGCTAGTGTGCCGCAAGAGGCTGCTCGGTGGGGTTGGTTCACATTGCCGGGAACGATTCAATTGGTGGTGGACTTGCAAGACTTTGTGAACCAAGATCATTGGGCAGTCACTCATGGCACGCTAGCTCTCAACAGAGTATGGGAGACAAAACCCATTTACGCCGCCAGGAATGCCTCAATTGGTGGATCTACAAGATTCTGTGAACCAAACTTATCGGACAGCCGCTCACAGCATGTTGGCTCTCGATAAAATATGAGAGACAAAACTCTCATCAAGAAACAATATTTGACATTATTACGAGATTAATTGATTTGACGGACGACATTTTATAGATTTCTCACAAAAGAATCTACCCACTGTTTATAGATTAATGATAATTTTTTATACAATGGAATGCAGGGAATGGTGAAAAAGATTTACAAGGTTATTGAAGGGAAAAGGTCTAGTTTGAAGCTAATGCCTCAAAGTCCCACGTGTGCTTGAAGCTGCTCTGCTTTGCAAGGAAATTGCTAAATACTGCTGAAGATTTGCCAAATAAGTGCTGAGAGAGCTGGGAATTATAATGTTTGATTTTTTTTTTTTTTTGATAAAGGAGAAAACAAACAAAAAGAAGTTTTGGTTTGTAATTGTGTGCAATTCTTTTTCTTTCTTTTCTTTTTTCTTTTGGGTGTATTTTTACTATGGGTAATAGATATTGTTTAACGAGGATGCTTTTTCAATTATTAGTATTGTTTTTTTTAAAATAGATACTCATTAAAAATATATAAAATTGTTGAGTGTCCTTTCATATCTCCTATCAGGTAGGTTAATTTTGTGTATTTATATAATACGGTTACTGTTCATAGATGTGACATATTGATAGGTTTTCATGCATAATGATACATACCCTAGCTTAGGGTTAACATGTATATACTTAAAGTGGGTTCATACAATGTGTAGGTGAACCCATATTACGCGTCCTCCTCTAGTGTTCACTCATGTGCAAGCACTACGAATGTGCAAACCCATACAGAATACAGACCGAGACCCGATAAATTAACAGGTCAGTGAATTAAAAATAGTTAATATCATAACAAAAATTCTATTATAAAAGTCAACAAATAATATGTAGGTTCCTTTAAAGAAAAATAACTTGTAACTTTTAAATATTTTGTAAAATTTCAATGAATACAAAATAGTATCTATCTACCCATATGAAAATGTTTAGGTTACGAGAGTAATGTACGACAAATAATGATAATTGCAATGTCAAAATTGTACATTTTGATTAATTATTCCTATAGAAGGCTATAATTACACTTGAAAATGGTGGTCAAATAATTAGTCGGATAACTATTAGGATTTGAAGCATATTTTAATTCCTTAATCAATTTCTTTATCTATAAATAATATATGAATTTAATCTCCGAATTCTAATTTCATCGTTTTTAGTTTTCATATTTTTATAATTTTAAAATCTCAATTTTTGAGTAAATATAATTGTTAAATTCATTAAATTAAATTTTGTTATTTTAATAATTTTATGTCAACTTGTTATTTCCATATATAATACTCACAAAATGCCACATTATTTTAGTTAATTTATTTAGTAATTACAGTTTAAGTCAAGATTAAAAATTCAAAATCCGAAAAGTATAAAGATTAAAAATAATCATATCGGAGAACTTAAACTATATCCACAATTTACCCATAGTACATGACTAATAGCATAATTTGACCTAACAAATTTAAGCTATAGACAAGAATAAAATTTCAAAATTTAAAAGATATAGAGATTAAAATTGACCAATTTAAAACCAAATTTTACAATAATTCCTATTATCAATTATGATATATTTTATATAAAAAAATCAATAAGCATAATCAGATTAATAACGAATTTATTTGTGTACATCAAACTTTCAATTCAATCCTATTATATAATTGTAATGGCTCATTTTTGCCCGGGCCCCAAATAAAAAAGAAGAAGAAATGAATATAAATAATAATAATAGTCCCCAAAGTCCAATTACAAAAGAGGCCCAAATGACTCGAAATAAATTAAAACCCTAATGGCCCAAAAACTAAACTATTTTCAGCAAAAAAAAAGGCAAAAAACCCTAGTCGCCGCCGCTCCTCCACGTGCCGCGTCAGCATGCCCACCACTCGAGGTCTGCCTCTCTTACACCAAAACGGAAAAAAGCCGGAGTCTCCACCTCGTTGACTTTGCCTGCAAGAACAAAAAAGAAACAAAAGCAAGCAAATAGCAGAGAAGCTGAAAAAATAGTAGTGAAAAAAACATAAAAAATTTGTATCTATTTGGCTATAAAAGCCACGAAATTATCAATGTAATTTTGGACACACATAGAAAATCGAATACCAAAAATTACAAAATGTGACTACTTTTGTTTTGTTTTTGTTATATATATATATATATATATATATATATATATATAGGGGAAAAGAGGAAGAGAAACTCGCCTGAGACACTGGAGCCATGGCCTGAAAAGGGGAGGGCGAGAGAGAATCTGAGAGAGTTCTCAGAAATTTTTGAAAAAAAGTGAGGGGAAGAGTTTTTTTTTTTTCCTGATTTTTTCTATTTATATGGGGATCTAAACGGTGCCGTTTTGGATTTAAGTTTCAGTTGCCAAAATGACGTCGTTTTACTCAAGACCCGAAATCCGACCCGATTTCAAGCCAGGATTCGCGTGTTTTTCCCTCAAAAGGATATTTATGCGGTCGGTTCTTCCGCTTTTTCGCCTATTTTCAATTTAATTCTATTTCTTTTTTTTTTAATTTTACCCTGTAATTTTGATTTTGTTTCATTCTAGTCCATCATGAAACAACACATTTATAGGACTGGGAATAATTTCTCATTTAGCCCTCGCCCCTTTACGTGCGTTACATTTGGACCCTAATTCCTTTTTGTTTTATTTTTTTAAAATCTGGCCATTTAATTTTATTTTAGTTTTGATTCAGTCCTTATTTGTTTATTTGTCTATTATAATTTAGACCCGCTATTTTGTTTTAATTCCGATTTAACCCTTATTTATTTATTTTCAACTCTTTATAGATTTTATTATTTATTTATTTATCTATTTATTTATTTATATCTTTTTTATACATTTAAAGATTATAGTGTTTATATTTTCTTTATTTATGCGTTTGTTGCCCGTATTATGTTTATCTTATCATTCTTATTATTATTATTTATTTATTTATCCATCTATTTATTTACTTGTTTTTTTCTATAATATTACTTTTTTATCTTATTTCTACTACTTTGTTATTTCTTTTATCATTCTCGCATTATTTATGTTTATAATCGTCATAAAACATAAAACATTTTTATTTTTTACTTTTTTATTTATTTTTATCACTTTATTTATTTATACTATGAATTAATATTCTTACTATTGTTATAGTTATATTGATATTGTCATAGCATTTCTTTATTCACTTGTTATGTGTCATTCTAATATTCTATCCATGTAGCCATTTTCAAATCACTACATCATGCATTATGCTTAAATGTAATCAATTGTTTTTATATTATACTTTAAATAAGATCACATCGTTTAAATATTACACTTATTATTATTCAAAACAAATTTTCATAAAATAGGCAATGTTCGGTATTTGGGAGATTCAAGAAATCGTACCCTAACTTACGGGGTTTCGATTTTCTCGTTGAACTTGAATAACCGAATATCCTTTCAAAATTAAAATACATGAGATTTAAATAAAAAAAAAAACAAAAGGCAAGCTTATTCTCAAAGGTTCAAGGTGTCGTGTCCTAACTTACGGGATGTGACATTTTGTTATCTCGAGACGAGAGGGTCTTTAACGTTTATTTCGATTTATTCAAGCAATTTGTGAGCAAAATTAACATCAATACAAAGAGGGATCGTATTTTTAAATTATTTTCAAGTTTTCAACTTTCGACACTAAGACACGAAGTAATCAATTAGGTACCAATTTTGGGTGTAACGAGGGTGCTAATCCTTCCTCATGCAACGACCCCCGAACCTATTTTCTGAACTTTGTAGACCAAAAATCGTCGTTTCAAATCAAGCATGTTATTAAAAACGATCAAATTACGAGGTGGTCATATCACACCTCATAAAAAAAAATCGGTAACGACTCCCATTTTTTTTTAAAAAATAAAAGTCGATTTAAAAAAAATGGTTTCAACAATAATTATAATAAAATATATAATAATTCGATCCGAAATTTTACCCGAAATATCTGTGGTTTAAATAGCCCCAAATATTTCATTTGAAAGGGATTCTTTCTCTCATATCCTAAACCAAAACACTTTTCCCTTTTTTTTCTTCATTACCGTTGATACTCTTTTATCAACAAATCATGCGGAATTTGTGGCAAAAAAGAAAAAAAGATAGGAAGGATCATGGATACAAAAAAATAAAGTAAAAAAAAAGAGCTGTCTTTTTGTTTTAAAATTTGTTTTTTCCATGGTTTGGTTTGGTCTTAACTCTTAAGTGACCAGTTCTCACGAGCAGACTCATATTTTGTGAAGAAATATGATGTGATAAAGGAAGCTTCTCTTTGCTTGCTATTTCATGAGCCACCAATCACCATCACAACCAAAAGTGTGTTGAGTGGGGTCGAGTTGTTTTTGAGTTAAATTTGTTTTTTTTTAAAGGATTGTTAGTGCAAGAAGTGATAGCAGAAGTTTAGGGTTATTTCCCTAAAAGTATCGTGGAAGTTCTTGTATTAAGAGTTAGAATGCATTTATCCTCTTTATTCAAACAATGGGCAAATTAGTTTTTATACGTTAAATTGAAGAGTAAATTTATCTTTTCTATTAAAAATTTCATCTATTTTTACTGTTAAAAACTGGGGTGGTAGACGTACAAAGACCAATTTTTAACCGTAAAAATAGATGAAATTTTTAAGAATGACTAGATTACTTATTAACGTACAAATATTAATTTGTCCATTTTTTTTATTAAATGGTGCAAAATGCAATCTAACTCTTAATATAAGAGTCTCCGTGATAACTTTTACCGATAATTTGCGTCTAATAGTGTTAAAAACCACTTAATTGTTTTCGGATTGAGGTTTCTTTTGATGTTAATTGAAGGGGGAATTTTATAAAGAATATCAAAATCGTTGGGGGCTCATTTGGAGAGTACTCTAATAAGTTAAAAGATTGAGTTCTAGGGAACCTTGTAGGATGCGATAGAATGTGATTTAATGGGGCTTGGTTTTGATTTGACTAAGCCTAAAGAGTTAATCACTGGAGTTAACATTCATCCCTAATATTTTTGGTTGAGCAATTTTGTTCTAAGCTTCACTGGATCTCGTTTCTTGATTTTCAAATTACAAAATCTTTAGAACTTGACTGTTTTGCTCAATTTTGGAACAAAATTATCTCTTAATTGATCTCGAACTTCCTTGTTATTACCATACACAAATAATCCAAAATGAGTTGTTTAGACAATGAGTCAAGAAAGATTGGGGTGACCAAATGTAAGAGCCCAAATTTGCCCGGGCCCAATATTAACCAAATCAAAAAGCAATAAAACAAAAAAATTATTAACAATCTTTTAATAGTCCATTTACAGACCCATACCAGCCCATTACAAAATTTTAAACCCACTACTAAACCCAAGTACTAATAGCCCAATTAGCCCAAACTTTAGCCTACACAAACCCAAACCCCGAAACAGGCCCTAAACCCGATTCAGGAGACGGCCCAAATGGCCCAAACAGAAGGATCCCCAGAAACCCTAGGGGTTTCTGTTTTCTCTAGCGCCGCCAGCCAAAGCAGCGCCGCAAGCAGCCTTCCCCCATGCGCTCGCCACGTCCGCGCCTCCGTACGCCACGTCTGCCTCCGTACGTTAGCTATACCTGCGAAAAGGACAAACCACGACAGGAGGGAACAACAGAGAGAACAAAAAAAAACAGTTGTAATTTTTGGATTTCATTTTTCATTTTCGATTTCGGCTTTAAGAGGCTGAAAACAAACCATTGTATAGGGGGTGGTATTTTTCATATTTTTGATTATTATTTCCGATTTCGGCTTAAAAGGGCCGAAAAGAAACCATTGTAAGGACACGTTTTTACGAACACTGATTTGATATACAGAAGACCAAAAAGAAAGATTAAAAGGTGAAAAAAATCTTGTTGCTTTCATTTTTTTTTTCTTCTTTCTGCATGTTCTTTTTGTTGTTCATATTTTTTTTAAAAAAAGGGGGATTTACCTTGGTAAGATGAACTGTCGGACCCCTTTCTTCGTCGAAATCGAAGCAAAGAGAGCTTTCGGGTTCGTAAATATGGAAGCGATCAGTCTGGTTTAAAGGGGAGTAGTCGGTTGAGGCCTGAATCGGCCACTAATCGCAGATCGTCATGGCGTTGTAGTGGCCAGAGGGCATTTCTTTTTCCTCTCTGCGGCGCGCCTGAGAAAAGAAAGGGATTAGGGTTTGATTTCTGAATGGGGGGTTAAAAATTCTATTTAGTTTTAAGGTTTATTAACCTTTTAATTTACCGTGCGAAACGGCACCGTTTAGGGCCTGTTTCATGGCTCCAAAACGGTACCGTGTAGGCCACGATCCGACCCGACCCGATACCCATGGGATCCGGTTTTTTGCGGTGATGGGATATTTGTGCAATCAGTCCTCCTTTTCTGCAGTGTTACATGATTAGATCCGTTATGCATTTTCTTTATTTTTAAAATTGATCTCTGTAAATCGTGCACTGTTCTAATTCAGTCCAATCCGTACGCAGCATTTTTGTAAATGGAAATATTGCTTTTTTAGTCCCCGTTCAGTTAGGCGTATTTTATTTAAGTCCTTGATTCTGTTTTTATTTGTTTAAAAATCATTCTTTTGATTTTTGTTTTTATTTCAATTGAATCTGTTTTAATTTTATGTTTTATTCCTTATAATTTATTTATTTATTTATTTATTTTAAAATAAACACTGTTGTAGAAACCATTTTTAAAATTAGTTTTAAAAAACGGGGATCGACTTTAAAAACGAAAATGGGAGTCGCCACCAATCCTTTTTACTTAGGTGTGATTGGATTACCTTGTGAAACATTTTATTTTAAAACATTTGATTTTGGTCTACGAAAAAAACAAGAAAACAGGTTCGGGAGTCGATTACGTACGAGGAAGGGTTAGCACCCTCGTAACGCCCAAAAATTGGTACCTAAACAATAAAATCATGTCCAAATGTTTGAAATTTAAAAAGTTTTAAAATGAGATCCCTTATTAGAAGAAAAACCAAGACTTACCTATTTCAAAGAAATAGAAATACCACACCCAATAAGTTAGGATACAGTATCTCATAACTTCGAAGCTAGGTGCATCTCTATTTTAGAAAACTTCTACCCTGAGACACAAAACATCACACCCAATAAGTTAGGATACAACGCTTTGAATTATCAAGAGTAAGTTTTTTATTTTGAAATTGGTAAACCTGAATTTTGAAAATGGAGGGATATCTAATACTTTGAGTTTTACGAAAAAAATCACAACCCAATAAGTTAGGGCACAGTTCTTCTTGAAGACTCCAAATATCACATATCACCGTTAAAAGATACTTAAAAAAAACACATCTTTAATTTAAAAGGTACTTTTATAAAAGTTTTGGTATGAGTAAAACATTGTAACGTACATATCAATTGCGATTCTACGGATTATATTAACAATAAATAAAAAAACAATATAACATAAAGCATCATATTAAGCCATAATAAACAATTTAAATAAATACACATGCAATGTAAAATAAATAGTAGTTAATGGAACTTTCATAATTAAACAAAAGGGAATGATATATTTAAACATTTAAACAAATAGTTTTTAAAAAGATTTAATATATGTGTAAAAAAGAATAAAAAATATATATATATAAGTTAATAATTTAGTATTTATAACAAAAATAATTAGTAAACAAATAATAATTTTAAATAAATGCATATATATACAATATGTTAATTATAAAAAAAATATAATAAAATATATCATATAATTTGAATAAATTTTATACAAACTAAATTTTAAATAAAATATAACATTATATTATGAAAAATATGTAATAATTAATCAAAATAATATGTAAAAATATATATAATAATAAATATGTATTTTTTTATAATATTAAAAAATTAATATATATAATTATAAATATATAATTTTAATATAATAACTAATTTAAAATATATAAATTTTAAAATAAAAAGGGGTAAATTGAAACAAATAAATCTTTTAGGGCTAATTTTAAAATAAAAAAACTAAATTGGACGAAATTAAATATAATAATATAGCGGAGGGATTGAAATAGCAATTTTCACTTTTTTAAAAAATGCGCGGACCCGGGCAATGGGTCAATATTTTGTAACTGGACTTTGGTGAACTGGACTTTTTATTATTTTTTATTTTCTGGTTTATTCAAATGGGCCCGGGCAAAAATGGGCCATTACACTTAACATAGTACTTGGAAATATTTTATTAATTTTACATTGTTTTAATTTGTTGTTTTTATATATCCATTTGTATTTTTTATTCGTCTATAATTTATTTATAAATCCTTTTTTACTTCGCTTTAAAAATTTGTATAATAGTTAATTTACATACTATCAAATTATTAAATTGTATATTTTTATGTATATATACATATAATTTATCTTGAATTTTCCTTATGTATATTATGGGTTTCATATTATTTTATATATGAATTTTCTTTTAATCTATTTATGTGTATTTGTATATTTTATTTCCTTTTAAGTTCCTAGTTTATTGTATATTTTTGTTTATTTCAAAAACTTTTTTTATATATTATTACTTTCATATATAAATTATTTATTAGATTTTTATTTCACATATATTATTTATGTAGATTAACATATATTATTATTTGCTATATATTTCACTATGATTTTTCTCCTTATATAATATTTCATTTTAAAATCCACTTACCTCATTATTGCATGTAATAGATATTTTCATCCATTTTTTGCCTATTTCAAGCTCTATCATATGTATTACCTCTTTTAATTTGTGTTTATAGATTATTTGTGATTCATCATTGCAATATGTTGTGTATTGCTACCTTGCTTTGCTTATTATCATTCCATTGTAATTTGTTTGTTAAAAAATCGAGGTTAATGTCGTTCAAGTTTTAAAAATCATTTCATTCTTAGTTTTAAAATAAGGCAATGTTTCGTGTTTGAAAATCCGAGAGATCGTGCCCTAACGTGCTGGGTTTCGGTTTTTCGTTTGACCAAATAACCAAATATCCTTTTAAGATTTCACTCGTGTTTTCTTAACTCTAAAATAAGGCAATGTTTCGTGTTTGGAAATTTGAGAAATCGTGCCCTAATGTGCTGGGTTTTGATTTTTCGTTTGACCAAATAACTAAATATCCTTTCGAAAATTCATTCATATTTTCTTAAATTGAAAACAAGGCAATATTTTGTATTTGGAAATTCGAGAAATAGTGCCCTAACGTGCTGGGTTTTGATTTCCTGTTTGGTCCCAAATAACGAAATACCCTTTTAAAATCTCAATGCATGAGTTTTGAAGATTTTGGGATGATCTAGAATTCGAAGACTTAAATTGTTGCATCCTAACATGCTGGATGTGATATTTTATTCCTTCGGAACCAGAGAATCTTAATATTCAAGCTCGAGTATCTTCAAATGGGTCAAAAAAGGTTGTAATTTTAAAGTCTTTCAAATTCTCGACGTTAGGACATTAATTAATCAATTTGGTACCAATTGTGGGCGTTGTGAGGGTGCTAATCCTTCCTCGTATGTAATCGACTCCTGAACCTGTTTTCTTAGATTTCGTAGACCAAAATTATTGTTTTAATAAATCAAAATGTTTTATTAAAATAATCCATCTCAAGGTGATCCGATCACACCTCAAATAAAAGATCGGTGGCGACTCCATTTTCATTTCTAAGGTCGATTCCCATTTTTTCCAAACTTAGAAAAAATGGTTTCGACACCAAAGGTCCAAATGTGCCCACCACATTGCAAAATCCCCATTTCCCAACTCAATTACACATAAAATTTAAGGACTTCCTAGTTTCCATTAAAAAAACCCCTTAAATTGGTTTTATATTGCTAGATCAAGTGACCAAAATAAGTGTTCCAACTTAAAGCCTTCATTCTCTACCTCAATTGTCCAAAGCAACAGACGGACATTTCTATCTTCATTAGCATCCTTATCATTATCAGTATCACTTGAGTCTCTATTTATTTTTATCCATGGTGAGAGTTGGTGCATTATTGATTTAGTTAAAATATGTAGCAATTACTTTTATTTTTTAGAATTTCATTTTTTATATTTTTTAAAAAATTTATGTTCAATTATTAACTATATTAAAATTATTTTATTAAATTCCTTGTTTTAATAATTTAAAATTAAAAAAAAAACCTGACATGATAGCCATATAATGAATATATGATACTACAATGAACTTAATTTCAACAAAAAGAATTAATGAGGTCACTAGGCTTGCATTTTAAAATAAAATATGGTGAGATTAAATATTTTAAAATAAAAATAGAGTGATTAAATTTTTAATATATAAAGAGAATAAAAATTGGAAGGATATTTTAACATGTTTGTTTCCCTTTGTCAATTTTTTTATTTAAATTTATTTTTTAAGATTAATATTTTTAATTTTA
Source organism: Gossypium australe (assembly GCA_005393395.2). Lineage (NCBI taxonomy): Eukaryota > Viridiplantae > Streptophyta > Magnoliopsida > Malvales > Malvaceae > Gossypium > Gossypium australe. The sequence continues at coordinate 3,937,630 of CM016615.1, forward strand.
GATTTTCAAAATATTAAGCGGACTTTTGAACTTCGTTAGACAAATCTATTCACCTGCTATAACCAAGCTTAATATTGTAACTTTGTTTAGAAAATAGTAAATTTTGATTGTAAGGAAAGAATATTGGATGAGTGATTGTAACATTTAGGGTTCATTATTAGGTTGCGATTATCCAACATCGTAAAGGTGGATTGGACTTTAGCCAATAGATAATTTAAATCGGTATTTGAACTTTGTTAACAAGGCTCAGTAGAGTAAGATTGTTATTTAAATTTTGTTAACAAATATTGTGTATCGGTTTATCTCTTTTTCTTACTTCTTTTTTAATTTGTTAGCTACACTCTCTTGTTCTAAGTTGTATTGCAACATTAGTTAGGACAACAAATTGAAATAACTAGTAAACCGATTCCTTTTCAAATCTTCGATTATAAATAATATCAACTGGATCATAAATGAAGTGACAAAATACTTATATTTAACTCTTGAATTAACATCAATCTTAAGTTTAATCATCGAACAACTCCTATTTAAAACTATCAACAAACATAAATAAAATCATAAAATTTGAGATTTGTGACACAACCCTAATTAAACTACCTAGCATTTAATACCATAGGTTGTAAAATAATTCAAAATGTAATATATATATTTTTAACAATCTCATTATAGATTCTGATCATATCTGCTCTTTTTGATACAATACTTATAACTACTGTCGATACCATTTTTTTTGAAAAAACGGGGTCGACTTTGATTTTGAAAATGGAAAAAAACGGAAGTCGCCACCAATCTTTTTTTTGATGAGGTGTGATCTGGTCACCTTGCAATTTTATCATTTTAACAAGAAATTTTATTTATTAAAACGATGATTTTGGTTTACGAAATTCAAAAAAAGGGGTTCGGGAGTCGGTTATGTACGAGGAAAGATTAGCATCCTCGTAACGCCCAAAATTGGTACCTAGTTGATTAATTAATGTCTTAGTGTTGAAAATTAAAAATTTGGAGAAATTTTAAAATACGATCCTTTGTTCAAACATTACTTAATTGAAAATTTTTCTGAGAAGAGGGCATATATCACGTTAATCGAGAATAAAAAATTACGTCCTGTAAGTTAGGACACAATATCTTAAATCCCCGAAACGAGAATAAATATCGAAAAATTTGTTTATTTTGAAAGATGTTTGAATTATCTCGATTTTAGAAAGAAATCATGTTCCGTAAGTTAGAACATGATCTTTTCATAATTCCCGAGATTATTTAAAAAGATCACATTTTTTTTAGAAAGTCCATTTATCCGGATTTATCGAGAAAATTGAAAACGTGGAGTATTGATTACCTTAAAAACAAAATTTAACATGTCGGGTAAGATGTAACACAATTAAGTAGTAAAAAATAAATTGCGGTGCTAACATGCATAACAGGATAAATATTAATGCGTTAATGTGAACGATAATAACAAGGACAAAAATAAAATGAAATAAGGAAATAAAACAAACAAGCTATAAAAAGAAAAATAATAGGTAAAACTAAAAAAAAAAAAGAATAATAGAACCTAACAGTAAACCAATAAATAAATAAATACTATGTATAATAATAATAATAATAATAATAATAATAATAATAATAATAATAAAGTAGCCAAAATAACCAAAAAGGACTAAAATTGAACTTAAAACAGAAATTTGGGACAAATCTGGAATAAAAATAAGGCGAAAGACCGAATTGAAACGCGCGAATAACAATGAGGGATTAAAAGGGAAATTTTCCTTTCTCTTCCAAAACGCACATCATCAATAGGGACCAAATTGAAAATCAAAATAGATTATAGGGTAAAATTAAAAATAAAATAAACTTAATTGTAAAAAAATGGAAGGGTCGAATACGCAAATATCCCATGCGCCAAAAATACGGGGATCCTAGGCGGTCTTGGGTCGGGTCGATCGGGTCATGCAAAACGACGTCGTTTTGGGTGTTTGAGGCCAGTCCCAAAACGACATCGTTTTAGGGGCCTATATAAGTCAGAAAAGATTTTAAAAAAATCAATTTCACCTTCACTTAAAAAAAAAAAACAGAAAAATACTCTCTCCCCTCTCTCTCTCAACCCTTAGGTCAGTTGGGTCTCCGACCATGGATCCGGCACCGTCCGCCGTTGTCGGCACTGCCGTGCACGATGGCCGGAGCTCAAAAAGGTAATTTTTTTTCTTTTTTCTTTTTGATATATATATATATATATATATATAAACAGTTTTTTAAAAGGAAAAATAAAGAGAAAAAAATAAAAATAAAAATAAGAACATCGACCTTTGTCCGTTTGCCTTGGTTTTTTATCTGCTTTGTTATTATTTGCTGTACTCGAGTATTTGTGTTTGTATGTTTTGCTATTTTGGTATTTGAAATCTCTGTTGTTTGTATTAAAAAAATGTCCGAGAGATAAAAAATACAAAGATGATTCGGGCTTTTATAGCCGAAAATGCTACTGTTTATTGCGTGTTTTTCTTTCCTTGCAGGAGCAGTTGGGCAGTGGAGCAGGTGGTGGCACTGGCAAAGGAGTGGTTGATGCTAGGGCAGCGGTGGCAGAGGGTCAGGCACCTTAGGTACGGTGCACCTAGGGTTTGCAATTCTTGTTTTTTTTTTCTGTTTTAGGTTTGGTATAACACTCCTAACCCGTATTCGTCGTCGGACTAAGGTTAAGAGGCATTACTGGACATATCGGAACATTTTATACTCATTTCACCACATCAATCATACAACATTATTTCACAATAATTCATACTCACATAGTCCCTTTAGAAGGTCTACGAGACCTTGAACATGCTTTAGAGAATGTTTGGGACTAAACCGATCTCATACGAAAACTTTGCGGAACTTAGAAAAAATTTCTTTAAAAACAAAGCACAGACCCATGTGGCTAGGGCGTGTGACTCACACGGCCGTGCCTTGGACCATGTCTCAGCCCGTGTGCAAAACTGACTTGGATTACACGGCCTGTCACATGCCCGTGTGTCTGGCCGGTATGCAAGTCTGAATTGCTTCGAATTAAGACAGTGAAGGACACAGTCAGGACACACGCCCGTGTGCTCAACCGTGTGGGCAACTATAGGCCATTTGCAAGGCCAAATTGCCACCCATTTTGGGTCATACATACAAGCATCATATAAACAAACATCAATTCATGTCCTTAAGGTAACTAAACATACCAAATTATGCACAACTTGAACCATAACAACATCATTCATTTCTATATACAATTCCAACTCAAACATACCAATTCAAAATGCCAACCTCACATCAAAAACATGTGATTCATACATAATATAAATCCATTTCAATTCCCAAAATCAACCATGAAACTTACCAAAATTGACCATCTCTTTTGGTCATTCATGAGCACATCAAAACATACCAACCTTTACATCACATAGCATGGACTAAGTTCACCCATAATCACATTCGTTAACAAGCCATATCACATGGCTATATATATATATACACTTTTCAAACATAATCAAAGTTCTCTAGCCTATACATGCCATGTTTCAATATGTACATTTTCAAAAGGTACCAAAATATAGTTCGATAGTGTGGTGATGATCCTCGACGATCCTCGAGCTCCAGTAGCTTCAATAATCTATAAAACAATGCAAACACACACAAAGTAAGCTTTCAAAAGCTTAGTAAGCCATATACAAATAAACTTATCATATAAAACAATTATAAACCATTTCATATATATGGTTCATGACATAACACAATCACAAGTCATATATCTCTTGTATCTCAATTGATCATGTTCACTTGCTCATAATCACATATCATGTAATGTAGCTCACATATCAAATGATCATATTCATACATACCTTTCATTGCCAAATTTCATATTCATACATACGTACCGAAATTCGGATGCACATTCGTATACTCATTCTTTTCTCGGAATTCCCGTTGAACCATTCAAAATCAAATAGGATGCTCGGATAGCTCGGAAAGCTCGTACAATGCCAATGTCCCAGACGTGGACTTACATGTAATCAGTATCGATGCCATTGTCCTAGACAGGGTCTTACACGAAACCAAATACGATACCGATGTCCCAGACATGGTCTTACACATAAATAACAAATTGATGCCAACGTCCCAGATGTGGTCTTACACGATAACACATATTAGAATCCTATGTCATGACATACGTATCCTAACTACTTCCTAAGGTTTGTACGGGACTTTTCGGACATCGTCACATTATCGAAACTTTTCCAGATTTCACATTTTCATCTCAATTAGCCATATATCACAATTCATTCTCTTATAAGAAATAATAATTCAATTTAAACATATATATTTGTATATCGACTTACTTCGTATGGGAAAGAACGAAAACAAACGGCTATTCAACTACTTTCGATTTCCCCCGATCTAATTTTTTTTCTTTGGTTCATAATCTAATAAATCATGCAAGTGTCGAACTTAATAAAGCTTCAATGGCTGTTTCTTTTCTCTATATTTGGTGCAAAAAGATGATAAAAGTTGCCACCATATTATTTTTGTAATACCCAAAATTTGCCCGGAGCCCATTAAGACTAAAAAACTCAAAACCAAACAGGCCCAACATGGCCCAAAACCTAAACCTATTTTCAGCAAAAAGAAGAAAAAGAAAACCCTAGCCTCCATAATCCAAGTGGCGCCGAAAGCTTAGCCCCTCCACTTGCTCCACTTGCTCCATCCACCTGCAGAAGAAGACATGGCAAAACAATAAAAAGATCATGTAAGAATGGCTATAAAAGCCAAGCAAAACACATTGTAGAGGGGTTTTTTTTTTGAAATTTTAATAAAAAAGGCAAAGAAAAATAAAAAACAGATCAGAGGTTAGAGAAGTTCTGTTTTGTTTCGTTTTCTTTTTCGTTCATCTCCATTCTTTGTAAATCTATTTTAATACAAAACAAAACCCAAAGATCAAGTCAATAACGCAAGAAGAGATCTTTTGTGTTTTTTTTTTTTACCTTTTTTACATACATATATATATTTTAAAAAAAAAGAAAAAAAATAAAGCTTTTACCTTTTCCGGCCACCGTGCGCGGTGGCCGGCGGCAACACCGGCGACGAAGGAGCGGCAGCGGAGTGACCGGAGCTTCCACCGGAGTTTGTTCCTGCAGAGAGAAAAGAAAGGGTCAAAAAAATTTTTTTTTTTAAAGAAGGGTGAAATGAGTTTTTTGAGGGAAAATTTGACTTAAATAGGGGTTCCAAAACGACGTCATTTTGGCCTATTTCCTCAGACACCAAAACAGCGTCGTTTTGCCCTTAACCCGATTTTGATCCGACCCGCTAGGGAAGGATCCGCGTGTTTTTATTAATGGGTTTATTGCACTTTTGGTCCTTTCGCTTTTTATGGTTTTGCGATTAAGTTTATGATATTTTTTTATTTGGCCCAACAATTTATTTCGTATTTCAATTGAATCCCCCCTATGCTGCGCATTTCGAAGGAAGGGATTATTGACTGTTTTGGTCCCTCCCCTTTCATGCGCACTTCAAATAGGCCCTCTACCCTTTTATTTTATTTCGAATTAACCCCAAACTTTTGTTTTAAATGCAATTTGATCCTTTTTTAGTTATTTCGCAATCTTTTTTAGTCCTTTTGTCATTATATTGTTATTGTTATTACCATTATTATATTTTTATGTACATATTTTATTATTATTTTGTTTCATTAACTTTATTATTATTATTATTATTATTATTATTATTATTATTATTATTATTATCACTATTACTACTATTACTACTACTACTACTATTATTATTATTATTATTATTATTATTATTATTTATTTTTTTACCATCATTATTACTATTGTTATTACTTTATTATTATTTCTATTATTACTATTATTGTATTATTACTTGTATATATACTTACTATTATTATTATTATTATTATTATTATTATTATTATTATTATTATTATTATTATTATAATATTTACTATTACTATTATTATTATTACTACTATATATTATTATTGTACATATTTCGTATCATTATTATTATTATTATTATTATTATTATTATTATTATTATATTTTCTTTTCGTATTTTTATTTATTCTTACTCAATTTTTTATTATCTTCATCTTGGCTCGTTTACTTTATTCTATTTCATTTTCTGTCTTTTGTGTTCACCTTCATACTAATGCATTTATTTCCATTTTTTGTGTTACGCATATCTGCATTGTAGTCTGTTTTTATATTTTATTATAAACTTGTGTTATATTGATTTTGCTCGGTACAAAATTGTTTCTTTTCGTAAAGGTGATATTCCTTATTTAGAAATTCGAGAGATCGTACCCTAAAGTATTGGGTTGTAATTTTCTCGTTTAATCTAAATAACCGAATACCCTTTTAAACAAATACATTTTTTAATAAAAAGCTTACTCTCGGGAATTCGAAATGTCGTGCCCTAAAGCATTGGATGTGATGTTTTATTATCCTGAGATAAGATTTTCTAAACCAAAGGCAACGTTCTGTATTTAGAAATTCGAGAGATCGTACCCTAAAGTATTGGGTTGCAATTTTCTCGTTTAATCTAAATAACCGAATATCCTTTTGAACAAATACATTTTTAAACAAAAAGCTTATTCTTGGGAATTCGAAATGTCGTGTCCTAAAGCATTGGATGTGATGTTTTGTTATCCCGAGATAAGATTTTTTAAAGCGAAGGCAATGTCCTGTATTTGGAATTTCGAGAGATCGAGCTCTAACTTACAGAGTTCCGATTTCTCATTTGTCAAATAATGGGATATCCTCCTCGAACTCGAATCTGAATTTTAAAGTCAAGAGACAAGCTTAATTTCGAGAGTCCAAAAGGTTGTGCCCTAACTTACTGAGTACGACATTTTATCTCTTGGAAATAAGTATGTCTTATCACCTACTTTCGAATCTTTTCAAATTTTCGACATCAAGATATTAGATAATCAATTAAGTACCGATTTTGGGCGTATCGAGGGTGCTAACCCTTCCTCGTGTGTAACCGACTCCCGAACCCGTTTTCTGACTTTTCGTAGACCAAAATTGTTGTTTTGACAAATCAAATGGTTTATCGAAAACAACCACTTTTCGAGGTGACCCGATCACACCTAGCAAAAAAGGATTGGTGGTGACTCCCGTTTTATTTATTTTCAAACCCAAGTTCGATTCCCGCCTTTTCAAAAAAGGGACGGTTTCGACAGCTTGGAGACTCCACTGGGGACGTTTGAGAGTCAAGCCGTAAGATTGATTAATTGTTGTCCTTTTGTCGAAAATTGAAAATTTGATTTGAAAAATTACGACCCTTTTTATTGCATTTAGTTGCGTCATCTTATTTGATTGTGTGGTTCGAGTCTCTATAATATTTTTACATCATATTGCATGACCGTTGGGTCACACCTTTTTAAGTGGGAGTGAGAAGATACTCTTTCGTGAGGTTTTCACCTTCGTGCAAGATAGTGGATCACTTTCGGGATACATCCGTACCTATGTCTTCGTGAGGTTTTCATCTCCGTACAGCCATAGGGAAATGTATTCCTCTGAACCGAACTCGGTCCGTATGAGCTTATAATGGGTGAGGATTGAGGAATCTGCTGGTTCAGGTACTCTTACTTTAGAACTGAACCACATATAGTGAGCCTTAAGAGCCTACCTAGGTAGAATGGTACCAAACCCCTAGTGGTCACCCGGATAAGTGCTCTATGTTGTTTATTACTCCTGTGTTAACGTGTTTTCCTCTGTCTTGATTGCATTGCATTGCATCATCATGGAAAGGAGGTGCTGATTAATATTCGATTTCTAAATAGAGGAGTTTGTCATAAGAAACTAAATTTCTTGATAAAATAGATTATAATAAGATGGCCCAAATATAGTCCAAATAAACAACGAGAGAAGGCTGATAGTCCACAGAAGAATACAAGACTTTGCTCGATGATTCAAAGCCAACAAGGATTATTCAAGAGTCGTCACCCCTAGACTTTTTAAAAGAGTTTATGAACGATCACAGAGGATAAACGAGTGAAGAGGTACGGCCCGAACCAAGCTACAAAGAGCTAGAAGAGGTATCTACGAAGAAAGTTCACAGGACATGACCATGATATCCAGCCATGAAGGAAAAGATTGGTGTTTTGCTTGGACTATGATGACAAAACCGTATATTCAATCCGTTTTATGTAAAGAGCTTTATTTTCTAGAAAAATTCTTCTAATGGAATTGAATTCATAATCAGCGCCTCTCTTTCTTCTTGCATTCATTCCATGCATTTGCATTGCATTGCATCATCTTAGAAAGGAGGTGTTGATTCGCGTTTGATTGCTAAATAGAAGAATTTGTCATAAGAAAATGTGTTACTTGATAAAGTGGATTATAATACGGTCGTCTAAACATGGCCTAGGTAAACAATGAGACAAGACATTACTTGAAGATTCAAACCGACAAGGATTGTTCGGGAGCCATCAGAAGATTATGTGCATCACGGAGGATAAATGAGTGATGAGGGATGACCTGGATCAAGCAACAAAGAGCTAGAAGAGGCGGAACATGACCATAACAGCTGAATACGAAGAAGAGGATTTGTCTGAAGATTCAAGCCGACAAGGATTGTTCGGGAGTCATCAGAAGATTATGAGCATCGAAGAGGGTAAGTGAGTGATGAGGAACAACCTAGATCAAGCAACAAAGAGCTAGAAGAGGCGGTACACGACTATAATACCCGGATACGAAGAAGAGGATTGGTGTTCACCTGGATTATAAGGAGGATGCCGTATATGCGGTCCATTTTACTAAAGAAACGTATTTTCTAGACAAGTTCTTCTGATAGGAATTGAATTCATAATCAACTCATTTCTTTCTTTTTGCATTCATTCCATGCATCTTGCATTGCATTTCATGCATCTGTATTACATCATATCACATGCATTAAAATTTGTAGTAAGACTCTAATTAGGTGAAATTATCTCAGTTAACCTAGAAGACATGGACCGAAGGTTGGAGAGATTTGAGCAAAGACAAATACTGATGCAAGAACAGTTAGCCAAAATTCAGCAGGATATGCGAGATCAAATGAGTATGATGCGCCGGTTAACCGAACTACTTGCCAAAAGACTTGAAAAAAGGAGTGGCCCAGTGGTCGGTAGTGTGGATGATGATGAACAAATCGTTTATTCCCGGAGGAATATCCCGACTCAACCAGACACGCAGTCGCAGGGGGCACCCATCATTATTGGACCCCAATGTCAGACTAATATATCAGTACTGTTGAACTTCCCGATAAACTCATGCTTCCATCCTGAAGACGATCGATCCAAACCGATTGCTCAGGTAGGGACAAAGGAAGGGAGGAAGTAGACTTTGAGCCCCAATGAAGGAAGAAAAGGAAGCAGGTAGTACGAGTAAGGGTCATTCGGGGCCTATTACAGTAAGCCAACTAGGGATGGTGACTACCAGTCGTCGAGGCCCTCTTAGGCGAGGTTCTAACCCAAAGCCTAACACTAGAAGGCCCCAATTCACTCCTGTCCCGATGACATACAAGGAGCTCTATCAAATTTTATTTGATGCGCATATGGTGTCTCCTCTTTACCATTTGAAGCCATTACAGCCCCCATATCCTAAATGGTATGATCCAAATGCTCAATGCGAGTATCATACAGGAATAACGGGTCATTCAATCGATAACTGCGTTGCATTTAAGAAGTTGGTCGAAAAATTCATCAACATGGGAATTGTGCAGTTCGATGATTTTTTAGGACCAGATCATTCTGACAAAGCAGTAATTGAAACTGGGATGGGGCAGGAGAGTGCGTTTCCTTGAAGAAGTCTTCGGAATCGGGAAATCAGAACCTTAACGACGTATCTGAAGAGTGAACCGAAGAATCAAACTTTCCGAGCCGTTACATACTTGGGAGTGTTCTGAACAATGGGACTGTAGAAGGGATCCCTGTATTTTAACTAATCTGGAATAATATTCAAAACATGTTTGTTGCTTTAAACCTAGAGGTAATAAGAGTCCTTTTGTGAAATAGGCTTGTGTCCAAAATTGTTGTTTCAATAAAATGCATCTTTATTTTCATTCCTTACATTTCACACTGTGCATTGTTTCATTATCATACAAATAATCATCCTTAGAATCATTTATTCTTTGGATTTTCTGCCTGCATCCTCAGATATCAATGACTAGAGTGACGCTGTTACTGACTCCCTTTTAGTGAGATACGTGTCTAGAGGGATCGGAGGATTTTAGAAATGACAGAGATCACAACCTATTTCCTAAATTGTTAAGAATGGTAGATCCTACCTTACAGAATGTCAGCAAACACTACGAGAGAGATGAAGATGGAAGCTTAGCTTGCCGCAGGAACAAGGGAATGGATCATTGAGTTATCTCCAAGAGTTCAAAGATATTTTCGTATGATCACGTTAAGACATGCTGGGACTACTGGGGCACGAGTATGCTGTCAAAGTTGAGGAAATCACAGAAGAAGTCTATAAGGGTACTTGAAGATCACATGCTAATGGTTCTACCTTGACTAGGCCAATCAAAGGCTCGAGCTACTGGTTTACCAAAAAAGGAAATTGCATCAGTTATGCCGTAATTGCCAAATTGAGAAAGACAAGACTTATTTTCCTATATGTGGGCATGGATGTTATCAAGCTCGAAAGCTCCTAGCCAACATCGATTCATTTTCATGGATGTCGGTTACTTCATTAAGATGGTAAAAGTCACTTCATATGCCAATATTACAATGTTGACAGTCATCAATTCCTATTCTAAAAAAAAAACAACAAAAAAAGAGAAAAAAACAAACATTAAAAAAAGAAGACAAAAAAATAAAAAAGAAAAAGAAAAAAGAGGATAAAAAAAAAGATGAGACTCATGAAGACTGGACATCTCTGCTTCTCCAACGTCTGACCCTCACCGGGGCAACACATTTCTCATTGATTTATGAAATAAAGACAACTTTTCCCATGAAAGTTAAGATCCCTTCCGTCGAAGTTTTATCGAAGTTAAAGTCAGATGAAGCAGAATGGAGCAAATCCCAATATGATTAGCAGGACTTAATCAAAAGATAGAGGCTAAGGGCCATTCTCATGGTCAAACGTACCAAAGGCAAAAGACACGGGCCTATAACAAGGAGATTCGCCCTAGGAAATTCCATAAATGAGTCCTAATTTTGGAAAGAATCCTTCCCATACAAAACGACTTCAAGGGAAAGCAGATGCCAAGCTGGGAAGGACCTTATGCAACAGAGAAGGCCTATTTTGGAAAAGCATGGATATTGATCGAAGGGGACAACAAGGACTTGTCCAATCAAGTAAAAAGGGTTTTTTAAAATAAAAAAAAAAGCAAAAAAAACAAAAAAAACAAAAACAAAAACAAAAACAAAAAACAAAAAAATGAAAAGAGAAAAAGAAAGAAAAAGGAGAGGCCAAAGGCAAAAACCCGAAAAGGGTGCTTTGAGACCAAAGGTGGGTTTGAGTTGAAAACCCGAAAAGGGCAACTCAAATTTGGATCAAAATGGGGCATACAGCAGTATTGCCACGCTTGAAGTAACAATGAAAGGGTATGTTACGTCTTGGAGCATCGACAAAGTACTCTGAATCCCCTAAACACACATTAAGCTTAAAATGGTCCTCAAGAAGTTTGAATAGAGAAACTCAGGCTGCGATATCTGGGGCACCTAGTTTCCATTTTACCCATTTTAAAGTTTGCTATCTTTATCTTTTCAAAATACACTCTAAATAAAATTTCTTTTTCATTGTATTTGCTAGCTTTGGTTAACTTGTTTGTTTCGAGCTATGCTCCCAATAAATTTCTGTTTCGTCCATTATTATGATCTTTTTCAAGCATTTTGCATTGAAATAATGATTACTGGGCTAATAATACTTTCATGAAAGGAGTTTTGCATATTACTCTAGAAACCTCTAAATAATACAGGAGTCTGAAATAGGATTGTTGTTTAGAATCCACCAAGCTTAAGGGTTGGAAACATCTGAATCCAAATTAAGGTTATCTCTTCAGATTTTTATCAAAATGGCGATTGAACAAAATGACAAGGTATTGCGTCAGTAATACAATCCTAATGAAAAATGGGCATTGTTAACCCAAGTGCAAAATCGAAATCATTATCAAAAGAAAATGATGTTCTGCATTTATGCGAGCATCATGCATATACATCTGGTTGGGACACCCGAAGAGTGATCAATAGATGGAAGGATACAGATCTTGTACCCTTGAATAGCAACGAGATGGGACGAAGAAGAAACGAATCCTACGTTTTGAAGTCGCAGTGGGATGAGTGAAAGGATTCAGATCTTCTACCTTTAGGTCACAATGAGATGAACCCTGAAGTTACAATGGGACAAATCTTTGGGTAAAATATAATTGTTTTCCCAGGTTTTCTATCATGAACGCTAGCCGAACAAGATCGCAGCATAAGACATCAGTGATATAGCCCTGATAAACAATGAGCGATGACCACCTTAAACTGTTAGAAAGGGATCATTCTCATGAAATTCTACATTCATGCAAAACACATCTACTTAGGGGCATTCGATTCATTCTGATCATTGCATCCTAATCATTGTAAAAAAAAAAACCATTCTCATGACATCCTGTATTCATACAAATGTCATCCATAAGACACACCTATTTAAGGGCATTCGATTCATTCTGATCATTGCATCCTAATCATGGTGCAAAAATCATTCTCATGACATCCTATATTTATACAGATGTCATCCATAAGACACACCTATTTAGGGGCATTCGGTTCATTCTGGTCATTGCATCCTAATCATTGTAAAAAAATCATTCTCATAACATTCTGCATTCATGCAAATGTCGACCATAATTGGGAGCATTTGAGTCATTCTGATCATAGCATCCTCATCATTTGTTAAGCATAAGCATATTCTACAGTACAGGTTCCTCAAAGAACAGTGTAGCAAGTTCAGATTTTGTTCCTTCAAGATGGTAGCGGAGCAGACTGAAGATTGAAGTCTTCCTGAAGATAGTAAGGAAGCAAACCAAAAGTTCAGATTTTGTTCCCTAAAGATGGTAGCGGAGCAGGCTGAAGATTGAAGTCTTCCTGAAGATAGTAAGGAAGCAAATCAAAAAGTTCAGATTTTGTTCCCTAAAGATGGTAGTGGAGCAGGCTGAAGATTGAAGTCTTCCTGAAGATAGTAAGGAAGCAAATTGGAAAGTTCAGATCTCGTCCCCTATACATGATAGTGGAGCAGATTAAAGATTGTCATATTTCCATCGAACAGCGGTAGAATGGGTTGAAGATTATCCTATTGCCATCGAACAGCGGTGGAATAGGTTGAAGATTATCCTATTGCCATCGAACAGTGGTGGAATTGGTTAAAGATTATCCTATTGCCCTCGAACAGCGGTGGAATGGGTTGAAGATTATCCTATTGCCGTCGAACAGTGGTGGAATGGGTTGAAGATTATCCTATTGCCATCAAATAGAGGTGGAATGGGTTGAAGATTATCCTATTGCCATCGAACAGCGGTGGAATGGGTTGAAGATTATCCTATTGCCATCGAACAGCGGTGGAAGAGGTTGAAGATTGTCCTAGTGCCATCGAACAGTGGTGGAATGGGTTGAAGATATCCTATTGCCATCAACCAGCGTTGGAATGGGTTAAAGATTATCCTATTGCCATCAAATAGAGGTGGAATGGGTTGAAGATTATCCTATTTCCATCGAACAGCGGTGGAATGGGTTGAAGATTATCCTATTGCCATCGAACAGCGGTGGAAGAGGTTGAAGATTATCCTATTGCCATCGAACAGCGGTAGAAGAGGTTGAAGATTGTCCTATTGCCATCGAACAGCGGTGGAATGGGTTGAAGATATCCTATTGCCATCAACCAGCATTGGAATGGGTTGAAGATTGTCCTATTGCCATCGACCAGCGGTGGAATGGGTTAGAGATTGTCCAATTGCCATTGACCAGCAGTGGAACAGGTTGAAGATCGTCCTATCGCCGCTGACCAGCGAGAATAGGTTGAAGATTGTCTTGTTGCCACTGACCAGCGTTGGAATAGGCTGAAGACTGCAAATATTATCTCTTTGAAAATATAACGGAACAATAAAAGCGGATTGAGGCTACAGGCCCTATCTCTCGGAAGTAGCAGTGGAGTAGAGCGAAGTAATAAGTTACAGTGGAGTTTGAAGCTACCTGATAAAGAAGAGCACCCAAAGAAATCAAGGCTCGACAAGATCGGGCAAATTTGGGTCTTTTAAAGTCTTTGTTCTGTTCTCGTTGCACGACAACGAGCAAAGAGGGGCAGCTGTAATACCCAAAATTTGCCCGGAGCCCATTAAGACTAAAAAACCCAAAACCAAATAGGCCCAACATGGCCCAAAACCTAAACCTATTTTCAGCAAAAAGAAGAAAAATAAAACCCTAGCCTCCATAATCCAAGTGGCGCCGAAAGCTTAGCCCCTCCACTTGCTCCACTTGCTCCATCCACCTGCAGAAGAAGACATGGCAAAACAATAAAAAGATCATGTAAGAATGGCTATAAAACCCAAGCAAAAAACATTGTAGAGGGTTTTTTTTTTTGAAATTTTAATAAAAAAGGCAAAGAAAAATAAAAAACAGATCAGAGGTTAGAGAAGTTCTGTTTTGTTTCGTTTTCTTTTTCGTTCATCTCCATTCTTTGTAAATCTATTTTAATACAAAACAAAACCCAAAGATCAAGTCAATAACGCAAGAAGAGATCTTTTGTGTTTTTTTTTTTACCTTTTTTACATACATATATATTTTAAAAAAAAAAGAAGAAAAAAAATAAAGCTTTTACCTTTTTCGGCCACCGTGCGCGGTGGCCGGCGGCAACGCCGGTGATGAAGGAGCGGCAGCGGAGTGACCGAAGCTTCCACCGTAGTTTGTTCCTGCAGAGAGAAAAGAAAGGGTCAAAAAAAATTTTTTTTTTTAAAGAAGGGTGAAATGAGTTTTTTGAGGGAAAATTTGACTTAAATAGGGGTTCCAAAACGACGTCATTTTGGCCTATTTCCTCAGACACCAAAACAGTGTCCTTCTGCCCTTAACCCGATTTTGACCCGACCCGCTAGGGAAGGATCCGCGTGTTTTTATTAATGGGTTTGTTGCGCTTTTGGTCCTTTCGCTTTTTATGGTTTTGCGATTAAGTTTATGATATTTTTTTATTTGGCCCAACAATTTATTTCGGATTTCAATTGAATCCCCCCTATGCTGCGCATTTCGAAGGAAGGGATTATTGACTGTTTTGGTCCCTCCCCTTTCATGCGCACTTCAA
Organism: Gossypium australe; assembly: GCA_005393395.2. Lineage (NCBI taxonomy): Eukaryota > Viridiplantae > Streptophyta > Magnoliopsida > Malvales > Malvaceae > Gossypium > Gossypium australe. Next base: position 3,952,932 of record CM016615.1, read on the forward strand.
ATAGGCCCTCTACCCTTTTATTTTATTTCGAATTAACCCCAAACTTTTGTTTTAAATGCAATTTGATCCTTTTTAGTTATTTCGCAATCTTTTTTAGTCCTTTTGTCATTATATTGTTATTGTTATTACCATTATTATATTTTTATGTACATATTTTATTATTATTTTGTTTCATTAACTTTATTATTATTATTATTATTATTATTATTATTATTATCACTATTACTACTATTACTACTATTATTATTATTATTATTATTATTATTATTATTATTATTATATTTACTATTACTATTATTATTACTACTATATATTATTATTGTACATATTTCGTATTATTATTATTATTATTATTATTATTATTATTATATTTTCTTTTCGTATTGGTACTTAAATTTTTATTTATTCTTACTCAATTTTTTATTATCTTCATCTTGGCTCGTTTACTTTATTCTATTTCATTTTCTGTCTTTTGTGTTCACCTTCATACTAATGCATTTATTTCCATTTTTGGTGTTACGCATATCTGCATTGTAGTCTGTTTTTATATTTTATTATAAACTTGTGTTATATTGATTTTGCTCGGTACAAAATTGTTTCTTTTCGTAAAGGTGATATTCCTTATTTAGAAATTCGAGAGATCGTACCCTAAAGTATTGGGTTGTAATTTTCTCGTTTAATCTAAATAACCGAATACCCTTTTAAACAAATACATTTTTTAATAAAAAGCTTACTCTCGGGAATTCGAAATGTCGTGCCCTAAAGCATTGGATGTGTTGTTTTATTATCCCGAGATAAGATTTTCTAAACCAAAGGCAACGTTCTGTATTTAGAAATTCGAGAGATCGTACCCTAAAGTATTGGGTTGCAATTTTCTCGTTTAATCTAAATAACCGAATATCCTTTTGAACAAATATATTTTTAAACAAAAAGCTTATTCTTGGGAATTCGAAATGTCGTGTCCTAAAGCATTGGATGTGATGTTTTGTTATCCCGAGATAAGATTTTTTAAAACGAAGGCAATGTCCTGTATTTGGAATTTCGAGAGATCGAGCTCTAACTTATAGAGTTCCGATTTCTCATTTGTCAAATAATGGGATATCCTCCTCGAACTCGAATCTGAATTTTAAAGTCAAGAGACAAGCTTAATTTCGAGAGTCCAAAAGGTTGTGCCCTAACTTACTGAGTACAACATTTTATCTCTTGGAAATAAGTATGTCTTATCACCTACTTTCGATTTGTTTAAGTTTTAAATAAAAGAGGGTTGTATTTTCGAATCTTTTCAAATTTTCGACATCAAGATATTAGATAATCAATTAGGTACCGATTTTGGGCGTATCGAGGGTGCTAACCCTTCCTCGTGCGTAACTGACTCCCGAACCCGTTTTCTGACTTTTCGTAGACCAAAATTGTTGTTTAGACAAATCAAATGGTTTATCGAAAACAACCACTTTTCGAGGTGACCCGATCACACGTAGCAAAAAAGGATTGGTGGTGACTCTCATTTTATTTATTTTCAAACCCAAGTTCGATTCCCGCCTTTTCAAAAAAGGGACGGTTTCGACAATTTTTTTTATTATAATAAACTTATTAACATAATTACCATATTAACTTTTATAATTATCATTAATAATCCACTAACTAATGCCCAACCATGTCATTTCACGAATTCAATGGTCCATTTACAACATAAGGATCTCACATTTAAAGAGACACATCAATTCGGCACATCAATTCGACACTTAATCAAACAGAAGGCCACTTTTACATTTTCTGCGATTTAGTCCTTTTTCTGAAATCAATACACAAATGATAAAATTTAATCATGGAAATTTCACACATATCAATTCACATATTATAAGCACAAAAAATAATATTAAAATATTTTTTTGACTCAGATTTGTGGTCCCAAAATCACTATTCTGACAAGGGTATAAACCGGGCTGTTACATTTGGGCTGTAGTGGGCTATGATTTTTATTATTTGGGCCTTGTTTTGTTGGGTTTGGTTTAGTTGTTTGGTTTAGTTTGGTTTTGGGTGTAATATGGTTGTATTGGGTTTAATTGGGTTGTTTGTTTAGTTTGGGGTGTTATTGGACCTTGGGCTCAATTGGCTTGTATAGCTCTTTGTCGTGTAACGGGAATGGAGCAAAGACTTTTAAGAAAGACCAATTTTGCCCGGCCTCGTCGAGTCTCGATTTCTCTAGTGTTTCTCTTTTTCAAGTAGTTTCTTTCCAGTCCGCTGCATCTTGTTGCTTTGATCCACTCCACCGCCATTTTAGAGAATAAGACTTTATAGCTTCAATCCACTCCGCTACAACCTTAGGAGATGAGATTTGTAGTAATAGTAGATTTAATCCCATCTACTGCAACTTCGGAGGTATAGGATTTGTCGCTTTAATCCGCTCCACTGCAACTTCAGGGAGATAGGATTAATAGCTTTAATCTACTCCACTGTAACTTCAGGGAGATAAGATTAGTATCTTCAACCTGTTCCACTGCAACTTCGGGGAAATAAGATTCGCTATCTTCAGTCTGCTCCTTCTGCAACTTCAGGGAGATAAGACTCGCAACTTGTAGCTTCAATCTGTTCCACTGCAGCTTCAGGGAAATAAGATCGGTGGCTTCAATTTGCTCCACTAAAACTTCAAGAAGATAAGATCCATCATAATATGTAGCTTCAATCTGTTCCACTGCAATGCCAGGGAAATAAGATTTGCTGTCTTCAGTCTGCTCCATTGCAACTTCAGGGAGATAAGGCTGGTGGCTTCAATCTGCTCCACTGCAACTTCAGGAAGATAAGATCCGCCATAATTTGTAGCTTTAATCTATTCCACTGCAACGCTAGGGAAATAAGATTTGCTGTCTTTAGTCTGCCCCGCTGCAACTTCAGGGAGATAAGGCTGGTGGCTTAATCTGCTCCACTGCAACTTCAGGAAGATAAGATTTACCATAATTTGTAGCTTTAATCTGTTCCATTGCAACTCCAGGGAAATAAGATTCGTTGTCTTCAGTCTGTTCTGCTGCAACTTTAGGGAGATAAGGCTGGTGGCTTCAATCTGCTCCACTGCAACTTTAAGAAGATAATATTCACCATAATGACTTCAATCTATCCTACTACAACTTCAGGGGTATGGGATTTGTAACTCCATTGATCTATTACATCATTCTCTAGATAACATGACCTGTAAAATTTATTTCATGGGCCTATGCTTATGCCAAATGATTAGGATGCCATGATCAAAATGAATCAAATGCTCCTAAATAGATGTGTATGAATGATATTTGCATGAATGCAGAATGTCATGAGAATGATCCCTTTTTAATGTTTGGGTTGTCATTGCTCATTGTTCATCAAGGTTCTATCACTGACGCAATACCCTGTCGTTTTATTCAGCTGATACCTTTGACAAAAAACCAGAAGAAATAGTCACAATTTAGACTCTTCTTTCTCAAATATTTCCAACCCTTAGGTTTGGTGAGTTTTAAATAATAGTCTTGTTAGGTTTGGTGAGTTTTAAATAATAGTCTTGTTTCAGGTTCTTGTACTATTTAGAAGCTTCTAGAGTAATATGCAGAACTCCTTTTGTGAAAGTATTATTAGTCCATTAATCGTTATATCAATGCAAAATGCTTGAAAAAGATCATAATGATGGACGAAACTGAAATTTATTAGGAATAAAATCTGAAAAGAATGGATTAATCAAAGAAAGTAAACATTGCTTGAATACAAAATAGGTGAGAGGAAAAATAGGTGCCTTAGATATTGCAGCCTGAGCTTTTCTGTACGAACTTCTTGATGACCATTTTGAGCTCAACATGTGTTTAGGAGATCTAGAGTACTTTATTGATGCCCCAAGACGTAGCATCCCCCCTTTTGTTAATTCAAGCATAGTAAGACTATCGCATGACCCACCTTCGATCAAAATTTGAATTGCCCTTTTCTGGGTTTTCAATTCAAAACCCCATTTGGTCTCAAGGTGCCATTTGCGGGTTTTCGCCTTAGCCTCTCCTTTTTCTTTCTTGTTCTTCTTGTTCTATTTTTTTCTTTTCTTTTCAAGTGAAGCATTTCTTGACTGAATCTAAATTCATAGGATTAGGCAAGTTCTTGCCATCCATCTTGGTTAATATCAGCGTTACTCCAGAAAAAGCTTTCTTTACCACATAAGGTCCTTCTCAGTTTGGCATCCATTTTCCTCTGAAGTCCTTTTGTATGGGAAGGATCTTATTTAATACTAAGTCCCCCCTCTTGGAATTCTTGAGGGTGAACCTTTTTGTTGTAAGCTCGCATCATTCGCTTTTAGTACATTTGACCATGACAGATAGCTTTCAACCTTTTCACTTTAATCAAATTTAACTGATCATATCGGGCTTGGATCCATTCTGCTTCATCTAACTTTAGCTCTGACAAGACTCGAAGGGAAGGAATCTCAACTTCGATGGGTAAAACTGCCTCTATTCCATAGACCAATGAGAAAAGAGTTGCCCCGGTAGAGGTCTTGACCGATGTTTGATAAGCATAGAGAGAAAATGATAACTTTTCATACCGATCTCTATAAGTCTCAGTCATTTTTCCCACAATCTTCTTGATATTCTTATTAGCCGCCTCAACTGCACCATTCATTTTTGGGTAATATGGTAACGAGTTGTGGTGTTTAATTTTGAACTGATTGCAGGCCTCTGCTATCGTACTGTTGTTCAAATTCAATGTATTATCCGATATGATCCTTTTTGGCATTCCATACCGGTATATGATCTCCTTTTTTAAGAACTTGCTGACTGTCGACTTGGTGACATTGGCATATGAAACTGCCTCTACCCACTTGGTGAAGTAATCGATGACCACAAAGATGAATCGATACCCGTTAGAGGCTTTTGGCGAGATTGGCCCAATGACATCCATACCCCACATAGAGAGAGTCCATGGAGAAGTCATAACATGAAGAGATGAAGGAGGGATATGAATCTTGTCTCTATAAATTTGGCACTTATTGCATTTCTTGGTATAACTGATGCAGTCCTCTTCCATGGTGGACCAGTAGTACTCGGATCTCATGATTTGCTTGGTCATTGTAAAACCATCAGTATGTGTTCCTCAGACACCCTTATGAACTTCTTCCAAGATTTTTTTAGCCTCAACAACGTCTACACATCTTAGTAGCACTTGATCATTTCCTCTTTTATATAGGATCTCTTCGTCTAAGACATAGTAACTGGCCAGCCTTCTCAATTTTCTTTTGTTATTCTCGGTTGCTTGGTTAGGGTATTCATGATTCTTCAAGTATCGCAATATTCGTCGATGTTGTAGCAATGAGCTGGAGCATCATAAATACTCATTTAGATAGGTTTCACATCCTCCTATTTGTTTATTTTGACTATGGAAGCCAAAGTAGCTAGGGCATCAGCCATTTGATTTTCGTCTCGCGGGAGGTAACAGAAAGTGATATTGTCGAACACCTCGATTAATTCTAGGACCAGTCTTTTATAGTCAATCAGCTTGGGATCTCTGGTCTCCCATTCCCCTTTTAGTTGATAGATCACTAGTGCAGAATCTCCATATACCTCTAACACATTGATCATGCGTTCTACGGCTACACGAATCCCCATGATACATGTTTCGTATTCGGCCATATTGTTTGTGCAATCAAAATCCAATTTGCAAGTAAATAGGTAATGATCTCCGGTTGGGGATACCAAGACTACCCCAATTCCATTACCAATAGCGTTTGATGCTCTATCGAAGTTTAGTTTCCAAGGACGATCTTCTAGAACGCATGCTTCAGTGTTTGCCACATACATTAGATCTTCATTTGAGAGTTAAAGTTCAAAAGCTCATAATCTTCTAGAGCTCTACTGGCTAGAAAATCTACTATTGCGCTCCCTTTTACTGCTTTCTGATTCACATAAACTATATCAAATTCAGAAAGTAGTATTTTCCACCTAGCCATTCTTCCATTCAAAGCATTCAACTCCATCATGTACTTTAGTGGGTCTAGTCTTGAGATTAGCCAAGTCGTATGGTACAACATGTACTGTCTCAGCCTCCGAGTTGTCCAGATTAAGGCACAACATAACTTTTCAATTAGCGAGTATTTCATTTCACACTCAGTGAATTTCTTACTGAGGTAGTATATCGCCCTTTCTTTCTTTCCTGACTCATCATGTTGGCCAAGCACACATTCCATAGAATTATCAAATACTGTCAAATACAGAATCAATGGCTTATTTGGATTAAGTGGCGTCAGTACTGGGGCATTAGACAGGTATTGTTTAACCTTGTCAAAAGTTTTCTGGCATTCATCATCCCATACACCTGGATTGTGTTTCTTAAGAAGACGGAATATAGGGTTACATTTCTCAGTTAGTTGTGAAATGAACCAGGTAATGTAATTTAGTCTTCCTAGGAAAACTCGAACTTTTTTTGAGTGCGCGGTGGAGGAAATTCTCATATAGCCTTGACTTTGTCTAGGTCAATCTCAATCCCCTTTTCACTTACTACAAATCCTAGTAGTTTCCCTAACCTAGCCCCGAAAGTGCACTTTGCGGGATTGAGTTTTAGTTGGAATTTTCTCAATCTCAAAAATAATTTCCTCAAGACTTGTACATGTTCTTTTTCTGTTTGGGATTTAGCGATCATATCGTTGACATAAACTTCAATTTCTTTGTGTATCATATCATGGAACAGGGTTACCATGGCTCTCTGACATGTCACTTCCGCGTTTTTCAGTCCAAATGGCATCACCTTGTAGCAAAACGTTCCCCACATGGTTACAAATGTGGTCTTATCCATGTCCTCAAGATGCATCTTTATCTGGTTGTATCCTGAGAAGCCATCCATGAAGGAGAATAATGAGTAGCCTGTCGTGTTATCTACTAAGGTGTCGATGTGAGGTAATGGGAAACTGTCTTTTGGGCTGGCCTTATTTAAGTCTTTGTAGTCTATACACATTCGTACTTTTTCACCTTTTTTAAGGACGGAGACAATATTGGCTACCCATTCTGAGTATTTAACCACTTGTAGAAAACCAACGTCAAATTGCTTCTTGACCTCTTCTTTTATTTTCAGCAGAACATCTGGCCTCATCCTTCGAAGTTTCCGTTGGACTGGCTTGCACTTTTCTTTTATGGGTAGCCGGTGTACCACGATATCAGTATGTAGACCGGGCGTGTCTTAATATGACCATGCAAAGACATCTTTGAACTCTTGGAGTAACTCAATGAGGTCTCGCTTTGTCTCTGCGGTAATGCAAGCTCCGATCTTCACTTCTTTCTTTTCTTGTCTGTCTCTCAAGTTACAATTTCCACTAACTCTTTGTCAGGTAAGATCTGTTTCTCTTCTTACTCTACTATCCTTAACAAATTCGGAGACAAGTTATAATCTCTGTTAGCTTCAAACTCCTAAGATCCATCTAAACACATATCTAGCTCAAAAGGAGATTTTGGGTCAGTAGCAGCTTCGCTCATGTCGATGATATTTGGAGACCTGTTGTAGGCACGAAGGAATATCCAAAGAATAAATGAATCTAAGAACAATTATTTATGTGGTATGAATATGAATGAAATGAAAGAATAAAAGAATATTTGCTCAAAGTGAGACACAAAAATGTAATTTTTATTAAAATAAAAATGTTAGACATGAGCCTATTTCACAAAAAGATTTTTATTGCTTCTAGGCTTAAAGCAACAAGCGTGTTTTGAATATTACTCTGAATCAGCTCTAAAAACTATAGGAATCTCTTCCGCAGTCCAATTGTTCAGAACACTTCCAGGCTCATAAGGGCAAATGCTTGATAAATTTTCTCTTTCAATTCCTTCTTCAGATATAGCATTGATGCTCCAATTTTCGAACATTTTTTTTGAGGCTTCAGTATATTCAAAGAATCCTAGTTCCTTATTATCCATCAGGCCTTGCACCAAGGCTCTGAATTCACTGCAGTTTTGAATATCGTGACCCTCTTCATCATGGAACTCACAGTAGTTCCTTGCTTCTCCGAGTTTTTCCCTTAAATCCTGTGTGATTAATCCTTCTTCTACCATTTCCTTCCAAACCCCTCTCAGTGGGGTTTTCACTTCTACTATATTCATCTTGATTCTCTTCCCCACGTTCTCGATTATCACATTTACTCCTTTGTTAGAATGGCTGGGTAACGAATTTTCTGCACCAAATGGATCATTGAATTTCACCACACCCATTTTGATGAGTTTTTTGATTATCTTTTTGAAAGCGGTGCAGTTCTCGATCGAGTGTCTCGTGATTCCCGCGTGGTACTTGCATTGGGTGTTCGCGTCATACCATTTGGGGTATAGGGGTTGCATAGGTTTTAGGTAGAAAGGGGATACTACATATGCATCAAACAAACTTTGGTACAATTCCCTATACGTGATTGGGATGGGCGTGAACCAGAGTTTTTCTGAGTTCGGTCTTGGATTAGGTTCTTGCCTTGGGGGATCTGATGGCTAGTAGTTGTCGTCCTTAGCTGGCTTATGGTAATCGGCTTTAAATAGCCGTTGTTATACATACTCGCATTATTCACCTTATTTTCCCTCTTCCTTAGGGCCTTTAAAGTATTGATTTGGGAGCTTCTCTCTCACCTTTTCCGTTTGTAACGATCTTCAAATTATTTTGGAAGCTCCACTCTCACCTTTATTGTTTCTGCTAGATCATCCAGATCAAGGACAACTGGATTGATTGGATTATCCCCCAGACTAGAGCCTGAATCGCCGGAAAGTTCAACGGTGCCGAGGTACCAGTCTGATATTGGGGTCTGATGTTAACGGACATCCTTTGTGGATACGCGTCTGGTTGTGCTTAGGTGTGTGTTGGGGTAAAGCCTGAATGATAAGTAGGATCCTCGTTATCGTCCCCAGAATTGACTGATAACATGTTAATTTGCATGATTTATTGTGCTTAATTCGGTTTATTTCTGAATCAATCCCTGCTAAATTACTGCTTTTATGATTTAAATCTTGTCAGGGATGCAATTGGTCAAAAGCAAGCTAAAAAGGGCCAAATTGAAAGACAATCATTGAAATGGGGCCAAATAAAAAAGATGGAGGAAGCCAAGGACACATCAAATATTTTAACTTTGTAAAAGTCAAAAATAAGAAAATCTTATTTTAGTTTATTTTATTTATTTATATTTTATTTTAGATTATATATTAAATTAGTTTAGGCTATTTTTAGTAAACCCCATGTATATAAATAGGGCCTTTTTGTTCTTAGGAAATCATCAATTAATTCTTTTCCTACTTCAATTTGGAGTTGAATTATCCTCTTTGTCTTTTTCTACTTCAATTTGGAATAAAATTACTCTCCTTTTTCTCTTTCAATTTGACGTGGGAATTTTGTTCATTTCATTTCAATTTCTTTGTTCTTTCTAAATTCGTCCAATTGCTTTCCAAGCCCTTTTATTTCCCAATTTCTTCCATTATCATACAAAATTCAATCACCTTCCACAACTTACAAGCATGAATAAATTCATTCTACACTAAATTATATCTTAGCCTTAGGCCGGTACTCTTTCCGGTCGGGAATCGTGAGATTTGTATTCGTGCAAAAAATCCTTCCAATCGGTATTCACCTTTTTTCCTAAGTATCGGGATAGCACAAATCATCCCTTAAGGTTGAATTTGATTCCAAGTCAAAGTGCACGTTAGGTTGGAGTCGTGTTTGCTGGCAGTTGAAGATTCGAGTCGGCCGTGCTGTATTCGAATTTTCGAGAACAAATCAAGGAAGAAGTGATCGGGTTTAAACGACCAACGCAGTTGAGGCCGTTGATTCAAGTTAGGTTCTTCAGAACGTAAGGCTACCGAAATCTTCAATCGGGAACACGTGTATCTCGGTTAGATAATCGATAAGGGTTGGTTTGCAGGACGTACCGGGACCAGCTATGAGAGGAAGAATTGGTGGTTAGGACGTTCTTAATCGCTATAACTAGCTTATCGTTTGGAGGAGAAGATCAATTTGAGGATCGATTATTAACACGAAATTTACCGAGTCTAAGGCTAAGACTTATTTTCTTTGATTACAAGATCCGAATTTAATTTTCAATTTGATTTCTAATTTAATTAATTATTTATTTATGTTGTTTCGATTATTTAGTTTTTAAATATTTTAAAACCCCCTGATTTATTTATTTTTCTACAGGTTCGTTTGGAGTCGTGGGCACTACCTTTGCCATGACCTTTGACACGACAAGCGTTCTGTTCACGAGATAAACGCAGAAGTTGACAATAACATCCAATCCCTGTAGACTCGACCCTACTACCACTCTTACTACTATTTAGAGTTATTTTGTAGGAACTATTTTTGGTGGTTTCGACGCCCATCATTGACCATAGGGCTTTTTCCTTTTTCTAACCCTCTAGCTAGCATCTGGGTTAACTGTCTCATCATGTTTCTTTGGAATTCTAGCATCTGATCCCTCATATCTTTTTGAATTTTGGCCAATTGCTCTTGTATCTGTATTTGCATTTGCTCTAATCTCTTCAACCTTTGGTCCATTGCTTCAGTTTTTCCTCGTATACTGAAACGATATTCCAGGGTATCTGCCATGATTTTAGGGTCTTTCATGTGTTTTATTGCATATGATGCAATGCAATGCAATTCTAATGTACGAAATGAATGCAAAAAAGAGGCGTTGATTCTGATTCAATTCTATTAGAACAACTTTTCTAGAAAAAAAATCTCTTTACATAAAACAGATATTTATATAGCCTTGCCCTCATACTCCAAACGAAGACATCGATCCCTTTCTTCAAATCCAGATGTTAAGATCAAATCTCGCGAACTTTTCAATGGATGCCTCTACTAGCTTCTTTTTGCTTGATCCAGGCTGCGACCCATTGCTCACTCATCCTCGTGATACTCGTTAGCTTCTTTAAGAAAGTTGAGACATTGACGGCTCTCGAATAAGCTTTGTCAGCTTGAATATTCGGGCAACGGAGCAAGGTCGTGTACTCTTCTACGGTAGGTACCAAATCTACTTTTTCGAAAGTAAAGCAACTATAAGCAGGGTTCCAATACTGGGCGAGAGCTCGGAATAGGTGCTCGTCCACTTTGATATATGGTAGATAGGGCAAATCACCATAATGACAATAGAATAGTTGCTTGATCTCGTCATCCCACTGATCCCATATTTCTTTCATCTCTTGAAGATTGTTTTGGGTTACGCTAATACGAGTGAAATCCCACAACTCCGACACATATCCCTCCATAAGACAATCACATTTCTCTCACTGTGTTGTTTCGACCTATATCTGGACGCCCGCATTGTCTTCCACTTTATTAAGAAATATATTTTCCATGATAAGCTCTCTATTTAGCAACTGAACGTGAATCAACACCTCTTTCTACAATGAAAATACAATGCAATCAAAACCAAAACAAAAGAAACACGTCAGTACAAAAAACATAAATAACAAACAAATCACCTATTTGGGTAACCACCAGGGTTTGGAATGGTTCCACCTAGGGTGGGCTCTTAAGGCTTGCTATATGCGGTTTGGTTCTAAAGTAAAGGTACCCGAACTGGGAGATTTCTCGATCCTCACCCATTATAGGCTCATATGGACCGAGTTCAGTTCAGGGGAATACATTTCCCTATGGCTGCACGGAGATGAAAATCTCACGAAGATATAGGTACGGATATATCCCGAAAGCGATCCACTATCCTATGCGGATGTGAAAACCTCACGAAGGAATAGTTTCTCACTCCCACCTAAAAGGGTAAGATCGACCAATCATGCGATGCAATTTGCAGAAAGATACCAAAACTCAAACCAACACAGCAATTACAAACCACAATAATGAATATCGTAACAAAGACGGATGAAATGCAATGAAAGGATCGTAGATTTAAACCAAGTTTTCAATTTTCGACAAAAAGACAAAAAGTAATCAACTCGTGGCCTGACTCTCTTATTTTAGGATCCCTAGTGGAGTCGTCAAGCTGTCGATATCATTTTTTTTGAAAAAATGGGGTCAATTTTTGTAACACCCCTAACCCCGAACCATCGCCGGAACAGGGTTACGAGGTATTACCAGACATATCAGACAATTTGCAAATAATTCTAAAAAAAATAACATTCATAGTATAATTTTAATAGTTGATCTCTATTATGAACTTTCAAAGTCTAAAGTCTGTATTAAAAGTGAAATGGGACTCGTTTAAGTATTTCAGAATATATTTTGTTTATTATAAATTTCGGCAGCATTTCTGCTTATTATCATATAAAACCCCCTGTAAATTAAACCGTATTCATTTCAATCATAACCAATTCAACCAATTTATTTCATATATTCATTTTCTATTCTAAATACCTTCTAATCAAACTCAATCAATATATAAACTTAAATTTATCAAAGTATTAGTTAGATTAAAATAGATAAACTTCTTTCATTATAATTCTTAAACTTATAATACTAACATTTTTAACCATTTACATTCAAAACATAATAACCTTTATACACAACCTACGTACATGCCACATTATCAAAAGGAAATATACATCACCAAAAATTTGCTGAAGTCGGGTCTGGCTTCAGATGCTGGTTCAGTATTTAACTTCTACAACCTGCGCACGGAAACAACCGTACGCTGAGTATACATATACTCAGTGGTATTACCATAATTCAAATTATAAACATAATAATCATATAATTAAATCATATAACTTTAATTTTACTAAACGAATTCAAACATAACTTTCATATAAGTTTGTCTTTCTCAATATATTCATACAATTCAATTTTAGCTATTCAACAATTGAAATAATACACAATCATGTTGAGCCACTATCCATTTCTTGAACCAATGGTTCATACTTTCTATTCTCATACTCATATTAATCACATTTTTCAGTTCATGTTCTATTTTCGCATTTCTTCCAATGGCTCAACCATTTCATTATATTCAATTTAACCTTTTCCTTATTTACCCCTATTAACAGACTCGGACTTTAACGGATACATGGATTCCAACCCAAACACACCATTACGGCACATTGTGCCTAAAATGGTACATAGTACCTGATCAGTATACGACACATAAGTGCCTGAAACGACACACGAGGTGCCTGATACGACACACGAGGTGCCTAAAATACGACACATAAAGTGCCTGATCAGCAAAGCCGATAAATCCCGTACTCTTCCAAATCCTATGGCATGCCAATTATATCCGACTCAGCCCGACTAGTTAATAGGGTATTTCAATTCTCAATTTCATTTTCATTTCCATAATAAATTCAAATTCAATATCAATTACACTTTTCCATTTCAATCCAGATACAATTCAATAAAAACACTTACCTTATAATTTACTTACCATATACATAAATTAATCTAACATTTGATGAATAAATAAATAGTTTGAATTATAGTAATACAAACCCGAATTTGCTTGATTATTCCTCGGTAACCTTCTCCTTTCCTTTGTGGGTTGATGCCTCGAGTTCCTTTTTAGCTACGAAAATAATAATAATTTACATTATTAATTACAACCTTAAATTACAATAAATAATTGAATTTTATTCAATTTCTACTCTTCCTCTTCATTCCACATCCTTTATACACAATTCTATTATTTACTTATAAGTTCTTTCAAAGCTGTCTACCTGAGTCATTGTCACTAAATTATCTATATCTTGAATTACAGAATTCCGAATTAAGATCCGTAAATTTTCTATGAAACTAGACTCACATATATTCTTGTCATAAAATTTTCAGAATTTTTGATTTAGCCAATAAGTACAGTTTATTCTTTGAAATCACCCCTATTCTGTTGTCTGACAGTTCCGACCACTCTTTGCTAAGATTTAATTATCTCTTTATACAGAATTCAAATGATGTTATAGTTTGTTTCTTATAAAAATAGACTCATTAAGGAATCTAACCATATAAATTATGTCCCAAAATTATTTTTGTACAATTTTTAATGATTTTTCCAAGTCAGAACAGAGGATCTAGAAATCAATCTGAATCAGTTTCACTAAAATCTAAATATCTCATAATACAGAATTTCTTTGTTTTCTCTGTTTCTTTCATATGAAAATAGACTCAATAAGCTTTAATTTCATATCTCACTCAACTTCTACTTCCATTTCTACAATTTTTGGTGATTTTTCAAAGCTACTCTTCTGCTGCTGTCCCAAAACCATTTTCTTATAACTTATTTTGCAATTAAATCCTAATTAAGTTTACTTACTTTCTTAACTTAATTCATGCTTTGTTTCTACTTAAATTCCTTTCATATTCAACTTGACTATCTAATATTCATAATGAAACCCTAATTTATAATTTCTTCCAAATTAATCTCTATAATACAAAAATTATAGCTTACTTTACAATTTAATCCTTTTACTAATTCTAACTTAAATTTCATTCAATTTAATCCATAATTTATATTTTTCTTCAACATCAACTATGGTTAAAAACCTAAAGACTCTCAAAATATCAACTTAGTTTCATCAAAATAATGCTTTAAAGCTTCTAAAACATCAAAAATTAAGAGAAAATGGCTAAATTGACTTACCTTTCAAAGCTTAAAGCTTCAAATCCCTAATTTTTCCTTTTCTTTTCTTTCCTTCCTTTCCCCTGTTTCGTATGCTCTCTGTTCTTTCTTTTTCTGTTTCTTTGTTTTGTTTCTTTTCTTATTTCTTTTATTCTATTTACTTTATTATATAATATAATATTATATTAATATAGTTATCTAATAATAATAATAATAATAATAATAATAATAATAATAATAATATATTTTAACACATAAAAATCTCAGATTTTTATGCTTATGCCGCCTCAAATATACTAAATGGTCTATTTGGGATTTTAGTCCTTTTTATTTTCTTTTAATCTACAATTCAACTTTTACCCTTTATTCACTTTAGTCCTTTTTCCTAATTACTTTAAATTAAGCTAAATTCACTAAAAAAAATCTAATTAAACACACTATTAGACTCATAATTACTCCTAATAATTATTTACTAACTCGATTTACTAAGACGGAGGCCCGATAACACATTTTTTTTTCTGGTGCCCACGGATTTTGGGTCGTTACAATTTTAATTTTGAAAACAGAAAAAAATGGGAGTCGCCACCAATCTTTTTTTGATGAGGTGTGATCGGGTCACCTCGCAATTTGATCATTTTAACAAAAAAATTATTTATTAAAACGACGATTTTGGTCTACGATATTCGAAAAAACGGGTTCGAGAGTCAGTTACGTACGAGGAAGGATTAGCACCCTTGTAACGCCCAAAATTGGTACCTAGTTTATTAATTAATGTCTTAGTGTTGAAAATTAAAAATTTGGAGAAATTTTAAAATACGATTGTAAGCACTAAATTTTGCCCAGCTCGATTTCGTGTTTAATTTTCAAAATTAAAAAAATTAAAAATATAAAAAAATTGAAATTACATTTTAACCCCTCATTTTTCCAAAATTACACTTTGACCCCTAAACTTTTCCAAAATTACACTTTGACCTCTAAACTTTTCCAAAATTTCTTTTTAACCCCTAAACTTTTCCAAAATTACACTTTGACCCTACTACTTTCTCAAAATTACGTTTCGATCCCACTAGTTTTACTGCATTTGCAACTGGGTCCCTCTAGCAGATTACGCGATTTGGGGCACCCACTTCCCGGATTTTCTGGCCATCAGCATGGGTGGCTGCTCCTTCTTCACCCACTACCTGCAAATAGCATGGGAAACAAGCAAAATGATGGAAATAAAAAGGCTCTCCAACATTTTTGGCAAAAGGGGGAAAAAGGCCGGAAAACATTCAACTATCAAGGAAATTTTCAGCAAAAAATTAAGAAGATTTGGGCAACCGACAATGAACTCTCAACCACCCTCAACCCCATAAACAAAAACCCATTCGATTATCACAAAAAAAAAATTGGACGTCCTATTCGGCACCCAAGAGAAAAGAAAAAGAAAAAACCAAGATTCAAGGCTGAACCGGTAATAGCCGAGTTACCTTCCAGAGAAGAAATACTTCGGTGATCGACGCACCACCAGGCCAAGGGAGTTGACGGCGTGAAGAGAAGAAGAAAGGGAGAAGAAAAAAGAAGGAAAAAGAGAGAAGAAGAAAAAATAAGAGTAGAAGAAACCAACGAAAAAAAATAGCAGCCCAATATCAAGCAACTCTTACCAGCCCAAAAGAAAAAATTGCAAGTTGGCCTACACACCCACCAGCAGCCCAATACCAGGCCTGGTACAACTCCAGCCGACCCAAAAGCGAGCCACTTCCAACAGCAGCCCACTTGCAACGACCCAAAGTGCAGCAGCCCAAAAAATAGAAGGAAAAAGGCCCAAATTTCAGCAGCCCAAGCCTATAATTTTGGGCTCTGGTACATTCTCAATCCATTTTTTTAGTCCACCTATTTAAATATTGTTTCATTTCAATTAATTTAACATTTTTAACTTTTTTGAAGTATTATTGTGTGATTTTAGTTATAAATTTTAATTTTTAATAAATTTATTTTTAAAAAAGGAAAAAAGAAAAAAAGGCAACGGATCGGTTTGACACTAAGTTGTTGATTTCATCGCTATGTTGGGTGAATATCATCGGTTCGTGTTAAATACGATACGCCCTTTTAAAAAAATTAAAAAAAAAATTCTCGGGTTTTAAAAAAATGATTATTTTTGTGATTATTTTAAAATTATCAAAATTTCGTTTTTTAAAATGTATATAATACAATAATATGTAATTTGTCAAATTTTTCGTGTTTCAAAACTTTTCGTGTTTTCAAAAAATTCTCGTGTTTCAAAATTTTTGTGTTTTCAAAAATTTTCGAGTTTCAAAAAATTCTCGAGTTTCAAAAATGTTTGTGTTTTCAAAAAATGTCGTATTTCAAAATTTTCGTATTTTCAAAAGTTCTCGTGTTTCAATCGGATCACGATTAAATATTAAATTGAACTTGTATTTTTGAAAATTAAGACAACGCGTGCTTAACGAGATACCGATTTTGGGAGTTGCGAGGGTGCTGATACCTTCCTCGCGCGTAACCGACTCCCGAACCCTACTTTTCTCTGGAATTTTGACATAGACCTAAACTCGGCCTTTTTAGAAAATTCAAAAAAAATAATTTTTCTTTTAAAAAGAGGATTTATTAGGTGTCCGATCACACCTAGGAAAAAGGATCGGTGGCGACTCCCTTTTTTAAATAAAATTGAAACTCTATTTTCAAATTTTCAATAATTTTCTCAAGCGCCCGTGTTAAATTTTACATCGCTACAGCTGGCGACTCCGCTGGGGACTTTTTTTGTAACATCCTGGAAAGGGCCTATGCATTTTCGGTTTAATTGTACGAAGTGACATGTTTTATGTACTAAGAATAAATTTCGAACATTTCTGGAAACCCGGAAATGAATGGAAATGATTTGGAAACGAACATTTTTGGAAACCTGAAAATGTATAGAAATGTTAAGTTTAAAAATGGAAAGTGAACATTTTTGGAAACTAGGAAATGTAAGGAAATGATTTGGAAATGATTCAAAAGAGGAAAGTGAACATTTCTGGAAACTTGGAAATGTAAGGAAATGTCAAGTTTACAGAGCCGAACGAAAATTTTTGGAAACTTAGAAATGACTTAGAAATGTCGAGTTTTAAAGTTTAAAAGAGGAAATTAAGGCAAGGTGGCCTTAAAAGAAAAAGTTTGTGAAATTTGACACACAAACAAGCTTGGAAAAGTGGCCTGGAGATGCCACATAGGGCCTCTGGAAATGGCGCCACATGCAAGGTGTTGGGCCCGGGTTCGAGTCACTTGGGAAGCAAATAAAAGGAGTTTTATTTTTGCTTCCAGAAGCAGAGGAGTGGACGGCAAGGCTTCTAGAAAAAGGGAGTTTTATTCCCTTTAAATTTCGGCAATTAATTGGATAAATAAGGGATTTAAACTGGATTATTTTTTTTTGAAGAGATAATAGATGGATAAATATGGATTTATTTCTTTTATTTTGATAGATAAGGAAGAGATAAAAGAGGATTATTATTAGTATTATTTTTATTAAGAGATAAGAGATAATAAAGGATATTTCTTTAATTATCTTAAATTAAAGAGATAAAGCTATCAAATAAAGAAGAGTGGTGGCCAAGTAAGGGATTCTGAGTAGTAGTTCGGCTATAAAATGAGGAAAATAGGGCTACTCATCAATTCTTTCTTCCTTCTCTTCTCTTTGCCGAAAATTCCCTAAGACATTCCCCTCTCTCTGCCGAAATTTTCCTAGCCAATTCTCTCTTTTCTCTACTATTTTGTTAAAACCAAAAACCTTAGTAAAGCAAGCCAATCTCTTCATCTTTCTTTTCTTCCTATTTCTCCTTACCAATCCATTCAAAAGCCGAATCTTGGAAAGGCTTCAAGCATAGGTGCTGTCGATTTCTTCAAAGGTAAGAGCAAGTTTGATTTCCATTCTTTTCTTTTAGATTAGCCGAGAGATAATCTAACCCCATACATATTTTGGTTGCCGAATATGGAAGGATCTTTCGGGATTATCAGAGTAGACGACTAAAAGGAGGAGTATTCGGGATTTCTAAGATTAAGGATTTCGACATTCCTAGGGAAACAAGGAACAGTTTCGGGATTTGTTGGTGATCCAACCGGCAACAAGGAACTTGAGATCTAAGGCAGTAGATCAGATCTCGGGAACTTAAGGAATCTGTTAAGCGAATCAGGTGTGTACCCCACACTATTTCATAATACGTCTTATGGCTGTGTTTAAATAATATATGTGATATTAAGAATATGAAAGTGGCTAAGGTACCATGATATGGTACTAAGTACTCAGGTACGTTTCCTACTTCTACTAGGAATATGAAAAATGTTATTCGTAACATGAGAATATGATAAGAATGTGAACTTGGGCATGTAATTGCATAATATGTTATGGGCATATGGGTTTGTTTGAAAGGGGAAGTGAAAAGTGGTGACCTAAGACCACAGTAATCTGAAAGTGGTGACCTAAGACCACAGTAATCTGAACGTGGTGACCTAAGACCGTAATTTGGAGTGTAGCGGAAGGAGGGTCGACTTAGTAGTCCCCACGGTGTGACTGGCAGGTACGGGGGTGTGTAGCGGATGGACAATTAGGTTTGGGTTTGGGAATGCATCATAACTTGTATTTTATGTTTTGAATGTGTAACTATTGTATGCCTGATTCTATTATGATTTAGTGTCGTGTACACATTGAGTCTGTTTGACTCACCCCGTTGTGGGACATGTTTCAGGTGATGAACAGTGATGGACCAGGACGGCAGTACTTGTGGTGGCCATGCTCAACATGAAGTTTATATTTTTATGGACTCTTGAATTTATTTTAGTACTTTGAAATATTTTGGAAACTATTTGATGTAATAAGGCCATAAGGCCATAATGAACGATTTTTATTTCTACTTGTTGTTTTATTGTGTTACAAATTTTGATTAGGTTAAAGACTAAGTATTTTATTTTAAAATATACTCGATATGTTTATTACTTAAAATTAAAAAAAAAAGGTTTTCTAATATAAAAATCCAGTTTGTTTTCAACACAAGCCCAACCCAAACAATATTTTTTTTAAAATCACACAAGTTTTTCTCTAAGTAACAAAAGAATTTGAAAATCGGTTTACTTGAGGAACATACCAAATCTGGTCAAAGCTCGTGGGCCGGGTTTGGGGTGTTTCAGTTTGGTATCAGAGCCCAATTTCAAACTCTCGACCTGGGGTTTAAGGCCCAAAACATTTTCAAATCGAGCCCAAATGAGTTTTTATGAAAATATTTTTGGAAATAAGCAGGTTTTTCTGGCATGGCACCTAAGTCTCCGACCCGTAGTCCACCAGGTATGTACCCCTAACTATCTGTGTGTTTTATGTGATTTATATTGTGATCTGTAGAAGGGTAGAAATAGAATGGAACGTAGATTAGTATGATAGGTACTTGAACTATAAGGCTAGCTTACCCCAACAGTTACATAAGACTTAAATGCTTAATAAAACAAACCTGTGTCTAAGTCGCCGAGTTAGGGTGTGGTAACCATTGTGCGCATGTCTAGGATTGGATCCGGAAGAGCCTGGTATTTAAGCAGTCCTAGTGACTCACCTCCTCTTCGCAGGAATCCTACCTGGTGCGTAGCTTTAGTTCACCCTAACCAATAGGACTTATTCATGGGCTAAACCCCTAACTAAAACCCGAAAGGGATTAGCCATATTTTTATGGAAACCCTAGTTTTAAAATGACTAAATTACCCTTTTGATTTATACAAGCTATCCCATAAAATTTTTCTGAAATATTCTTGACTTACAAAAATTTACTAAATTACCCCTAGTTGTAAAATTACAAAAATGCCCTTGGTTTTAAAATTTCCATACCACTCTCGATTTCAATGAAATTTCCTTACTTTGTAAAAATATCCCAAACCTCTATTTCGCAAAAGTCTAAAATACTTTGATTTTGGAAAATTACGAAATTGCCCCTAACTTATAAAATTACCAAAATGACCCTGATTTCCAAAATTTTTGCAAACATCACCGATTTGGAAAACGAATTCTCAAAAAGAACCCTCAAGTTTTGCAAATTTTGAAATACCCTTGATTTATTAAACTTTACAAATTTACCCTGGTTTATTACCAAAATATTCCCGAGTTCCAAAATTACCGAAATACCCTGTAATTTAAAAATTTCCGAAATACCCCCGGGATTTCAAAAAAAAATAAAATTTCCAAAATACCCTTATTGACAAAATCACCAAGGAACCTTATTTTGACAAATTACGAAAATACCCCTGTAGGGCAAATTACGAAAATACCCCTGGGTAGTGGAAAAACAACAACAATGAAAACTACAACGTTTCTCTGAATGAACGAAAGTTCATAATTGATTGATGGATGTATGAATGTAAAGACTGTGTACATGTATGAATACGAAAGAACGACTCCTAAAATTTTTCCATAAAAATTCTTCGCGAATAATCAGTGAAACAAGGACTAATTCATAAAAATTTTTACTCAGATTAAATCGCGACGTTAGAAATAAGTTCTAGGGGACGTGAACTTATGGATTGTGCCTAGAAAGTATGATGGTTCTATTAAGATCAGAGTGCGCAGCGAAAGCATAGTGCGGTGAGAAGGATTGTACGACTGTTAATAAGTAATTTCGAGGACAAAATTATTTTTAAGGAGGGTAGAACTGTAACATCCTGGAAAGGGCCTATGCATTTTCGGTTTAATTGTACGAAGTGACATGTTTTATGTACTAGGAATAAATTTCGAACATTTCTGGAAACCCGGAAATGAATGGAAATGATTTGGAAACGAACATTTTTGGAAACCTGAAAATGTATAGAAATGTTAAGTTTAAAAATGGAAAGTGAACATTTTTGGAAACTAGGAAATGTAAGGAAATGATTTGGAAATGATTCAAAAGAGGAAAGTGAACATTTCTGGAAACTTAGAAATGTAAGGAAATGTCAAGTTTACAGAGCCGAACGAAAATTTTTGGAAACTTAGAAATGACTTAGAAATGTCGAGTTTTAAAGTTTAAAAGAGGAAATTAAGGCAAGGTGGCCTTAAAAGAAAAAGTTTGTGAAATTTGACACACAAACAGGCTTGGAAAAGTGGCCTGGAGATGCCACTTAGGGCCTCTGGAAATGGCGCCACATGCAAGGTGTTGGGCCTGGGTTCGAATCACTTGGGAAGCAAATAAAAGGAATTTTATTTTTGCTTCCAGAAGCAGAGGAGTGGACGGCAAGGCTTCTAGAAAAAGGGAGTTTTATTCCCTTTAAATTTCGGCAATTAATGGGATAAATAAGGGATTTAAATTGGATTATTTTTTTTTTGAAGAGATAATAGATGGATAAATATGGATTTATTTCTTTTATTTTGATAGATAAGGAAGAGATAAAAGAGGATTATTATTAGTATTATTTTTATTAAGAGATAAGAGATAATAAAGGATATTTCTTTAATTATCTTAAATTAAAGAGATAAAGCTATCAAATAAAGAAGAGTGGTGGCCAAGTAAGGGATTCTGAGTAGTAGTTCGGCTATAAAAGGAGGAAAATAGGGCTACTCATCAATTCTTTCTTCCTTCTCTTCTCTTTGCCGAAAATTCCCTAAGACATTCCCCTCTCTGCCGAAATTTTCCTAGCCAATTCTCTCTTTTCTCTGCTATTTTGTTAAAACCAAAAACCCTAGTAAAGCAAGCCAATCTCTTCATCTTTCTTTTCTTCCTATTTCTCCTTACCAATCCATTCAAAAGCCGAATCTTGGAAAGGCTTCAAGCATAGGTGCTGTCGATTTCTTCAAAGGTAAGAGCAAGTTTGATTTCCATTCTTTTCTTTTAGATTAGCCGAGAGATAATCTAACCCCATACATATTTTGGTTGCCGAATATGGAAGGATCTTTCGGGATTATCAGAGTAGACGACTAAAAGGAGGAGTATTCGGGATTTCTAAGATTAAGGATTTCGACATTCCTAGGGAAACAAGGAACAGTTTCGGGATTTGTTGGTGATCCAACCGGCAACAAGGAACTTGAGATCTAAGGCAGTAGATCAGATCTCGGGAACTTAAGGAATCTGTTAAGCGAATCAGGTGTGTACCCCACACTATTTCATAATACGTCTTATGGCTGTGTTTAAATAATATATGTGATATTAAGAATATGAAAGTGGCTAAGGTACCATGATATGGTACTAAGTACTCAGGTACGTTTCCTACTTCTACTAGGAATATGAAAAATGTTATTCGTAACATGAGAATATGATAAGAATGTGAACTTGGGCATGTAATTGCATAATATGTTATGGGCATATGGGTTTGTTTGAAAGGGGAAGTGAAAAGTGGTGACCTAAGACCACAGTAATCTGAAAGTGGTGACCTAAGACCACAGTAATCTGAACGTGGTGACCTAAGACCACGAATGCGGTGACCTAAGACCGTAATTTGGAGTGTAGCGGAAGGAGGGTCGACTTAGTAGTCCCCACGGTGTGACTGGCAGGTACGGGGGGGTGTAGCGGATGGGCAATTAGGTTTGGGTTTGGGAATGCATCATAACTTGTATTTTATGTTTTGAATGTTTAACTATTGTATGCCTGATTCTATTATGATTTAGTGTCGTGTACACATTGAGTCTGTTTGACTCACCCCGTTGTGGGACCATGTTTCAGGTGATGAACAGTGATGGACCGGGACGGCAGTACTTGTGGTGGCCATGCTCAACATGAAGTTTATATTTTTATGGACTCTTGAATTTATTTTAGTACTTTGAAATATTTTGGAAACTATTTGATGTAATAAGGCCATAAGGCCATGATGAACGATTTTTATTTCTACTTGTTGTTTTATTGTGTTACAAATTTTGATTAGGTTAAAGACTAAGTATTTTATTTTAAAATATACTCGATATGTTTATTACTTAAAATTAAAAAAAAAAGGTTTTCTAATATAAAAATCCAGTTTGTTTTCAACACAAGCCCAACCCAAACAATATTTTTTTTAAAATCACACAAGTTTTTCTCTAAGTAACAAAAGAATTTGAAAACCGGTTTACTTGAGGAACATACCAAATCTGGTCAAAGCTCGTCGGCCAGGTTTGGGGTGTTTCATTTTTTTTGAGAGTCGAGTCTGGAATTAAATGCGCGTTGTCAAAATTTTCGAAACTCCTTGTTCAAATTAATATTTCGTCGTGATCCTTAAATTCTGTTTTTTGAAAAGTCATTCATTTGTATCATGTTGTAAATATTTTTCTAACTTGTTTTATCTTTTTGTTTTTTAGCTCTAAGTTTTTACCGGTTTTAGTTTTTTTTTTAGTTTTAAAATAAAAACGAAAAGGTTTGTGAGTTTCTCCCCACACACGTGCACTTGCATTTTTGCATAACATGAGCTCTCTACCCGGGCTCCGTCCGCTTAAGTAGAAGTAAATGCTATGCCTTCGTGAGTTAACTCGTCCCTCCGCACAGGCTAGTGAATACTTCCGGGTTACATATGACTTATGCTTTCGTGAGTTAACTTGTCCCTCCGCATAAGCATAAGTAAATGTAATTCCTCGAATTGAGCTCGCGAGCCTATGATGGGCGATAACCGAGGCTTCGTGTAATATCCCAGATTAGGGGTTATGCATTTGGAGCATAATTCATGAATTAATAGGCTCAGTGTATGGGTGAGTGTGTTTAAGGGGTTTGGAGAACCTTAGGTGAAGGGGAAATGCTTGGAAAATATTGGAATTTTAAGTGAAAAGAGGGAACTAGGCAAAGAGGCCTTAAGGATATTTGCGTGGGATTTATGACACAAGGAAGTCATGTGGTAAAGTGGCTTGGGACGCTACCCTAAGGGGCATGGAAGGTTGCGTCACATGGAGTGCCAAGGGGAGGAGGTTCGAGCTGCAGAAATGGCACTTGGAAGCTTTTGTTTTTTGGCGTTAAAAAGGGAATTGGGCTACGGAGGCCTTAAGGAAAATTATGGGCGCTTTTGGGCATGAAAGAATGCTTGGTAAAGTGGCTGCAAGGCGCCACTTAGGGCCTTGGTGAATGACGCCATGAGCAGGGGAGAAGGGCCTGGGTTCGAGTCTTGATGGCAGCATAAGTGTGTTTTTATTTTGCTCTTTAAGTCAAGAAGGGAAGCTGGGCTAAGGAGGCTTTAAAAGAAATTATGGGGAGTTGATGACACAAAAGAACCAGCAGCAAGGTGGCTTGGGGCGTTTGCGTCAAAGGGGCTTCAGGAGGGAAGAGGTTCGAACCTTGCTGGCCGCAAGGAGTGTGGTTTTATTTTTGGCATGTGACGTCAAGGTGGAGTGGGGGTGTTGGATGACACATGGGTTCTATAAAGAGAAGATAAAGTTTGGATTTATTTTTGTTTATTCTAAGTTGGTAGATAATAGATAATTGTTGAGTTGTTTTATTTATTTTAAATGGGAAGATAAGAGATAATGGATGTTTTATTTTATTTATTTTTGAATAGGTGTTAAAGAGATAAGTGGGGAGATTAATAAGGATATGATAAGGAGTTGACGTGGTGGCCAAGTATGGGGCTCTTTGGCTGGCAAAAATTCGGTCAAATGAAAGGGGGATAAGTGCCGAAATTAATTGTTTCTTTCCTTGGTCTCTTTTTCCGAAATTTAAAGTCAAGAGAGTTTTCTTTTTCTTCTTTTTCTAATTGAAGCCGAACCTTCTTTGTTACCATTGCCGAAATTCTTTTACTTTTTCTTCTTATTATTTCTTTCAATCCAATTCATCACCTTTTCTTGAATGGCCGGATGTGCCTTTGTTAATTAGGATTTTAGCTGAAACTTTGAAGCACTTTAATCTATTTCTCTTCTTGGTCGAATCTTCTTAAGCTCTCTCTACTATTGCGTATTTTTCTCTTTACCAATAAAAGTGCCGAAACACCATTGTTTTGCTCAAAAGCCGAATCTCTAAAGGAGGGGCCGTCGACCTTTCTCTTGTAGCCTCTTCAAGCGACATAGTGGTAAGTGATCTCCTCTTTAAGCAACCATTTTATTCTTTCTTCATGGGTGTGCCGAATCAATGGTTGGTCTTGATTTTTAGAGCATGGCCGAATGTTCATAGTGCTTTACCAATGTGTCTTTTGTATATAGCCGACAAGAGGAGCATTAGAGGAGTTTTTCGGATCTGAAGCAATTAAGGTAAGCAAGTTGGTATTCGGCCTAGGGGCCATGTGCATGGATTATTGTATTAAGCCGATTCTAATAGTGTTAGCAGGGATATTGACAACTTCAAGAGTAAGCAAAGCCTTCGGGATTTGGTAGGAGACCAAATCGGTATTAAGGGAGGAGGAAAAACCCCGTTCATCGTGTTAGATACAAGCAGTATTCGGGATATAGTTGGGCAAGGTAAGTGGTTGTATTATTCGGCCTTAGGCCATATTTGTTTGCTAGTGAATAACCGATTTTGGTTATGGTGATTTAAGGGCAAATCGACAGGAATAAAGAGTTTCAGGATCCTAGATTGTGCTGGATTCGTATAGATCAAGTTTTCGCTAAATAATCAGGTGCATAGTTATCGCACTATTCTCTTGTTGTGTGTATGTGTTATATTCATAAATATGTGATATGATGTGAATGATAGCCGAAATAAGGGCTAAGATTGTGAATACCCGTGGTGGGTGATCGAATAATCAGGTCAGTGATTTACGATATTAAATGATTATTGATGAATGTATGAAAATATGATGGCATGTGATGTATATTTATTTCAAGTGATATGTTGCCATGATACATATATATGCATGGGACTTGGGATGTGACTATCGAAGGAAAGGGTGTACATTATGTACGTGGTCTAATGTTAGCCTTGTGCTACATTAGCGCTTGATGTTAGCTGTGTGTTTCATCAAGGGAGGTGTTGGCTAGGTGCCCATCTCGGCGGTTGATAGCTGTGTGCATCACCGTGGACTGATTGATATATGGGATCACTTATGTGATCGGTGGCTCAGCCACGGCCTTGTGCAGCAGGTCTGCTAGGTAAGATATGTGGGATCACTTGGTTGATCGGTGGATTAGCCACGGCCTTGGGCAGCGGGTCTGCCAAGGTAGGTGTGACGGATGGACATTAGGTTGGGTTGGGCTTCATAATTGCATAATTTATGTATGTGGACTGTGTGGATATGGGCCAAGCCCATATGTGGAGACATGTGAAATGACTATGCACTGAGTCTGTATGACTCACCCAAATTTTTTACCAACATCGCAGGTGATGCATAAAGCTTGGACCGGGTTGGAGTGGATACGAGGTGGCCCATGCAGAAGTTGATTTTATTTGTTTCAGTATTCTATAATTTCAATATTTTGAGAAGTATTATTGTATTAAAGGCCACTTAAGCATTTGAAGTTTATTATTATGTTTTATTATGGAGTGACGATTGAAATATTATGTGCAAATGATTTTATGTCCTTAAACTTTTATATATATTAAAGTTTTCAAATCTGGATAATTTATAACATCAAATATTTACTTAGCATTTTAAACAAACAATGCTCTACAAATAAGCACAAATTTCCATGTTTTATTTTAAAATAAAGATATTTTCAAACGTTTTTCCGCAGTGACATACCAGATCCGGTCAAGACTCGTGGGCCGGGTTTGGGGGTGTTACAGTTTGGTATCAGAGCCCGGTTCAAAACTGACTTTGAGGTTTTGGGCCCAAAAACAGTTTTCAAAAATGGGCTTTTCGAAAATATAGGCTTTTATGAACTTTTTCAGGTCATTCTGGCATGGCACCTGTACCTCCGGCCCGAAGTCCACCAGGTAGGTACCTCTGACTATTGAGGTGATTTGAATATGTGAACTGTATGGGCTTTTAAGGGAACGTAGATTAGTGAACTAGAATCTGTTGAACCCTAGGACTAGTCTACTCCAACACAAGATGCATAAGACTTAAGGATTATCAAACAAACCTGTGACTAAGTCGCAGAGCTAGGGTGTGGCAACCGTTGTGCGCATGTCTAGGAGTGGATTCAGTAAGAGCTTGGTACTTAAGCAGTCCTAGCGACTCACCTCCTCTTTACTCGAATCCTACCTGGTGCGTAGTAACCGTTCACCCTAACCAAGAGGACTTATTCACGGGCTAAACCAATCACTAAAACCCGAAAGGGACTAGCCATGCAGTTTTACAAAAACCCTAGTTTTTAAAACATTAAATTACCCTTTTTGATTTGTACAAACTATTTTGAAGACATTTCTCAAAATATTTTCGATTTACAAAATTACGAAAATACCCCTGTGTTGTAAATTACTAAAATGCCCTTGGCTTAAAAAAATTCATATTACCCTTGACTTTTATTAAAATATTCTTACTTTACAAAATATCAGAAAATCCTATTTTGCAAAATATTGAGATACCTAGATTTGGAAATTTACAAGAATACCCCCGACTTACAAAATTACCAAAATAACCCCCAATTTCTGAAATTTCTGCGACACTTTTAATTTGGAAATTTTCAAAATACCCTTAAGTTTTGAAAATTTTGAAATGCCTCTGATTTGTGAAGATTTTCAAATTGACCCCGATTTATTACCAAAATACTCCTATAGGACAAATGACGAAATTACCCTTGGGTGGGGAAATGGACAGAAATGCCCATAAAAGTGAAGTGAGTGCTGTGGATCAATGAATGTGTCTTTATGGATGAATGTGAATGTGATTCTCTGAATTAGAATAGTGAACTTGAACTGAAACTTTGTGTGATCGAAAGAACTACTTCTAAATAGTTCATTTCATAAAACTGTTCGCGGTTAAACAGTGAAACAAAATTTCTAATGCATAAAACTTCTTAATCAGATTAAATTGCGACGTTAGAGATGAGTTCTAGGGGACGTGGACGTCGTGGACATGGTAGAGGCCGAATGACTGTGTTGAAACCCGTTAGATCGGGTCAAGAGTCTGACAATGAGTTACCACCGCCACCACCACCAGCTTTTGGTGTTGAACAGCAAGACCAGACGGGGGATGATGCTGTATCGCAGGCGGTGCTGCGAGTTCTTGAGATGGTGGCTGGAGCCGGTGGAAATATGAGAGCTAGGAAGTCTGTACCTGAGCGACTCCGAGCCAATGGGGCTGAAGTGTTCCGTGGAGTATCTGGTGTGGCACCCAGTACTGCTGAGTATTGGTTGGAGGCAACCGAGCGAATCATGGATGAGCTGGATCTGACCGCTGAGGAGAAAGTGAAAGGAATGGTGGCGCTGCAACACGATGAAGCGTATCAATGGTGGCTCACAGTTCGGGATGGGGCCACAGCTGAGGATCTCACTTGGGAGTACGTTAAGACGGCATATCAAAAGAAGTATATTGGTACCCATTACACTGATGCACAGAGGAAGGCATTTCTGGGGCTGGTTCAAGGGAACAAGTCCGTAGCGGAGTACGAAGCCGAATTTCTGAGGTTGAACCGATATGCTCGGGGAGTAGTGGCTACGGAGCATGAGCGATGTGTCCGATTTGAGGACGGACTGAGGGACGACCTGAGGTTGTTGATAGCTCCGCAACAAGAGCGAGAGTTCACCGTATTAGTAGAAAAGGCTAAGGTAGCTGAGGGGATTAAGGACTCGGTGAGACAGAACAGAGATAAGGATATGAACCGGGATAAGAGGAATTATGGACCGTCAGAATCATCTGAGAGTTTTTAGAAAAGACCGAGAGTTGAGAATTCTACTCGTGTTACTAAGGCAGCTACTGGAAACCCGGACCATCCGTGTGCTCAATGTGAAAGGTATCATGTTGGCGAGTGCTGGAATCGGGAGCGAGAATGTTTTAGATGTAAGTCTAAGTCTCATCTGATTAAAGACTGTCCCCAGGATCCGAATAGGGCTTGGACAGTAGGCCAAGGTTATGAGCAGCCGGGTAGAGATGGTCAACAAGCGACGAGGGGTCGTGGTCTGAACCATGGAGGAAATGGTTCCGGCCGAGGTCGTGGAGCACCAAGTGGAGGTGCTGAAGGTGCAGATGCAAGGCAGCCAAGGTTGGTTTATGCAGTTGGCCGTCGCGAGGAGGAAGATGTGCCAGATGTGACATCGGGTACATTCCTTATTTCTGGAATACCCTTAATTGCTTTGATTGTTGTATAGTTTTCTTGTATCGCTAGTGAAAGTGTTGCCTTGCATGTGAACTTAGAGATTGTGCATAGGAAGTATGATATTTTTATAAGATTAGAGTGCGCAGCGTAAGCATAGTGTGGTGAGTAGGAGTGCAATTAGCTAAGTAATTTCGAGGACGAAATTATTTTTAAGGAGGGTAGAACTGTAATATCCCAGATTAGGGGTTATGCATTTGGAGCATAATTCATGAATTAATAGGCTCAGTGTATGGGTGAGTGTGTTTAAGGGGTTTGGAGGACCTTAGGTGAAGGGGAAATGCTTGGAAAATATTGGAATTTTAAGTGAAAAGAGGGAACTAGGCAAAGAGGCCTTAAGGATATTTGCGTGGGATTTATGACACAAGGAAGTCATGTGGTAAAGTGGCTTGGGACGCTACCCTAAGGGGCATGGAAGGTTGCGTCACATGGAGTGCCGAGGGGAGGAGGTTTTTTGTTTTTTGGCGTTAAAAAGGGAATTGGGCTACGGAGGCCTTAAGGAAAATTATGGGCGCTTTTGGGCATGAAAGAGGGCTTGGTAAAGTGGCTGCAAGGCGCCACTTAGGGCCTTGGTGAATGACGCCATGAGCAGGGGAGAAGGGCCTGGGTTCGAGTCTTGATGGCAGCATAAGTGTGTTTTTATTTTGCTCTTTGAGTCAAGAAGGGAAGCTGGGCTAAGGAGGCTTTAAAAGAAATTATGGGGAGTTGATGACACAAAAGAACCAGCAGCAAGGTGGCTTGGGGCGTTCGCGTCAAAGGGGCTTCAGGAGGGAAGAGGTTCGAACCTTGCTGGCGGCAAGGAGTGTGGTTTTATTTTTGGTATGTGACGTCAAGGTGGAGTGGGGGTGTTGGACGGCACATGGGTTCTATAAAGAGAAAATAAAGTTTGGATTTATTTTTGTTTATTCTAAGTTGGTAGATAGTAGATAATTGTTGAGTTATTTTATTTATTTTAAATGGGAAGGTAAGAGATAATGGCTGTTTTATTTTATTTATTTTTGAATAGGTGTTAAAGAGATAAGTGGGGAGATTAATAAGGATATGATAAGGAGTTGACGTGGTGGCCAAGTATGGGGCTCTTTGGCTGGCAAAAATTCGGTCAAATGAAAGGGGGATAAGTGCCGAAATTAATTGTTTCTTTCCTTGGTCTCTTTTGCCGAAATTTAAAGTCAAGAGAGTTTTCTTTTTCTTCTTTTTCTAATTGAAGCCAAACCTTCTTTGTTACCATTGCCAAAATTCTTTTACTTTTTCTTCTTATTATTTCTTTCAATCCAATTCATCACCTTTTCTTGAATGGCCTGATGTGCCTTTGTTAATTAGGATTTTAGCCGAAACTTTGAAGCACTTTAATCTATTTCTCTTCTTGGTCGAATCTTCTTAAGCTCTCTCTACTATTGCGTATTTTTCTCTTTACCAATAAAAGTGCCGAAACACCATTGTTTTGCTCAAAAGCTGAATCTCTAAAGGAGGGGTCGTCGACCTTTCTCTTGTAGCCTCTTCAAGCGACATAGTGGTAAGTGATCTCCTCTTTAAGCAACCATTTTATTCTTTCTTCATGGGTGTGCCGAATCAATGGTTGGTCTTGATTTTTAGAGCATGGCCGAATGTTCATAGTGCTTTACCAATGTGTCTTTTGTATATAGCCGACAAGAGGAGCATTAGAGGAGTTTTTCGGATCTGAAGCAATTAAGGTAAGCAAGTTGGTATTCGGCCTAGGGGCCATGTGCATGGATTATTGTATTAAGCCGATTCTAATAGTGTTAGCAGGGATATTGACAACTTCAAGAGTAAGCAAAGCCTTCGGGATTTGGTAGGAGACCAAATCGGTATTAAGGGAGGAGGAAAAACCCCATTCATCGTGTTAGATACAAGCAATATTCGGGATATAGTTGGGCAAGGTAAGTGGTTGTATTATTCGGCCTTAGGCTATATTTGTTTGCTAGTGAATAACCGATTTTGGTTATGGTGATTTAAGGGCAAATCGACAGGAATAAAGAGTTTCAGGATCCTAGATTGTGCTGGATTCGTATAGATCGGGTTTTCGCTAAATAATCAGGTGCGTAGTTATCGCACTGTTCTCTTGTTGTGTGTATGTGTTATATTCATAAATATGTGATATGATATGAATGATAGCCGAAATAAGGGCTAAGATTGTGAATACCCGTGGTGGGTGATCGAATAATCAGGTCAGTGATTTACGATATTAAATGATTATTGATGAATGTATGAAAATATGATGGCATGTGATGTATATCTATTTCAAGTGATATGTTGCCATGATACATATATATGCATGGGACTTGGGATGTGACTATCGAAGGAAAGGGTGTACATTATGTACGTGGTCTAATGTTAGCCTTGTGCTACATTAGCGCTTGATGTTAGCTGTGTGTTTCATCAAGGGAGGTGTTGGCTAGGTGCCCATCTCGGCGGTTGATAGCTGTGTGCATCACCGTTGACTGATTGATATGTGGGATCACTTATGTGATCGGTGGCTCAGCCACAGCCTTGTGCAGCAGGTCTGCCTAGGTAAGATATGTGGGATCACTTGGTTGATCGGTGGATTAGCCACGGCCTTGGGCAGCGGGTCTGCCAAGGTAGGTGTGACGGATGGACATTAGGTTGGGTTGGGCTTCATAATTGCATAATTTATGTATGTGGACTGTGTGGATATGGGCCAAGCCCATACGTGGAGACATGTGAAATGACTATGCACTGAGTCTGTATGACTCACCTAAATTTTTTACCAACATCGCAGGTGATGCATAAAGCTTGGACCGGGTTGGAGTGGATACGAGGTGGCCCATGCAGAAGTTGATTTTATTTGTTTCAGTATTCTATAATTTCAGTATTTTGGGAAGTATTATTGTATTAAAGGCCACTTAAGCATTTGAAGTTTATTATTATGTTTTATTATGGAGTGACGATTGAAATATTATGTACAAATGATTTTATGTCCTTAAACTTTTATATATTAAAGTTTTCAAATCTGGATAACTTCTAACATCAAATATTTACTTAGCATTTTAAACAAACAATGCTCTACAAATAAGCACAAATTTCCATGTTTTATTTTAAAATAAAGATATTTTCAAACGTTTTTCCGCAGTAACATACCAGATCCGGTCAATACTCGTGGGCCGGGTTTGGGGGTGTTACACTCCGTACTAGCCTTAGTAGGCGACAGTACGAACAATTCGAGTACCTTTTTAGAACTGAAACTGCATATAGTGAACCGTATGAGCCACCCGATTAGAGCCATGCCGAAACTTCGTCCGTCGAATAGTCACCAAAATAAGTACATAGGAGAAACGCTTCTTACTTTTTATTTCTTTTACATTTATATTTGTTTTTACAAGAGAATTAGGTTTGTTTAATAAAATTGGACCGGGTAGATTATTTGATAAGCATGTAGGGTAAGTTTATTTTGTAAAGTATGATGGGGTAAAAATAAAAACAAAAAAACAGGAAAAAAAACATAGGTCGATTTCACCGAAATGCACGATTAAATAACTTAATTTGTTAGATTTTCCATAATTTTTCTCTGTTTATATTTGTTGTGATTACTAACCAAGGTTATTTGTCTTCATTTTTTATTTTTCATCATGCATCATAGGCATCTTGTTAGGAAGGTGTTGATTAGAGAATGGTTGCCAAAAAACGAGTTTCTGATGGAGGAGTTAATTACACAAGTAACCGAGAAAGCAAAAGGGGACAGTTTAAAGGAATGATGTATCTCCAATCTTCCCGAGCATGTGACTATGAATGCTCGTCGAAATAACCTCGAAGATTTGACTAGGATCTGGAAATAGTCGGACTCAGACACTAGGGGCATCTTCACTGAAAAGTACGGGGATATAGCTCTTGATCGTTGTCAACGTAGACGAACAATTGATTCAAGCTATGGTTCGATTCTGGGACCTAGCTTACCAATGTTTCACTTTCAATCAGGAAGATATGACTCCGACCATAGAAGAGTATGCCGCCTTACTTCGCGTTGACAATGCACAATTCAACAAGATATATGTGAAAGAGCCCAAACCTATGACCTTCAAGAAAAAGCTAATGAAGTTAATGGGAATGTTCGATACATGGGCTGAAAAACAGATATAGAAAAAGAACGAAGTTAGTTGTGTTCCGTGGTTTTCTCTACGAGACTCAGTTCAAAACCATCCAGATATTATGAAGAGAGTGGTTCAGTTTTCTTTGGCTATTTACGGATTAATCGTCTTCCCAAAGGTTTTTGGGCATATAGTAGTTGTGGTAGTAGATTTCTTCGAAACGTTGAGACGAGGAATCAACCCCGTCCCAACAATCTTGGCCGAGACTTTTAGATCTCTAAGTAGTTGTAGGAGGAAAGAGGAAGAACGTTTTATTGGATGCGCACAGTTACTTAATGTTTGGATTCTGAGCCACTATTGGAAAGTGGAGTGCACACCTTTCCACATGTTTTCAAAAACATTCTCTCCATTGGAAGCTTACCTTGGGAAAGATTGGCCAAATGATGTCACAAAGCAGCACTGGGTTTCAGTTTTTCAAAACCTCCACGCTGAAGATATAACTTGGAGAGCACCATGGATCGGTCCTTCGATTCTGTTATACAAGTTTGGAAGCCAAGATTGGGTGCCTTTACTCGGATTATGGGGAAGAGTTAGATATGCTCCGTTAATGGTTCAAAGGCAGTTTGCTTCACGACAGTTCATACCAGCTACCGGTGGATTGGCACAGTATGAGTTTGCTTTTACAGGTGAAGGTTACATGAAAAAAGTTCGAGATACTACAACGTCTTGGAAGGAAATTTACCTAATGGAGTTAGCTCTCTATGCTGATACTATCACTAAAGATTATGACATATGGAGACAACGACGATGAATAGTCAACAAATCTCGCCGACGGATTACACTTTCCAGAATCCTTTCTCAGAAGAAATGCCGTCCGAGCTGGAAATGGCAAGACATGAATTTGAATGTGAAAAGGCCAAGTTGTTACGGGATATTAGTTCTCTTCAAGAGGAAAACTACCAGCTGAAGATCGATGTTCAAATTAAAAAATCCAGAACCGAGAAAGTCCAGAAAGAAGCTGAGATCATGAGAAATGACTTAAAGGATATTCATTTGGAAAATAAGAAATTAAGAGGCACTATAAGGAATAGTAGGCTGGGCAAATCATCGGCAGAATGGAATGAAGAACTAAGCAACATCAAAGGTGGGATGGAATTTTGGAGAAGGAAAGTGAAGAAGGAAGAGGAAAAAGCTGCGCGTGCTATGATAGAGTTAAGGAAGAAGAATGTTGAATACGAAACCGTGTCTGCAGAATTAATGACTAGTCAGTCTGAGTGTCAAGAGCTAAGAAGGAAAACACTAGATTTAGAAAATACGCTGCAAGCTCATCAGCAACATTTGGATACTCTTCTAAAAGCCCTAGAAGAAAAGAATGGTCAGTATGGCAGAGACACTCGCGCCAATGAAAAATCTCTCCAAGAAAAAGATATGCATCTCAGTAGTTTGATAAATGAGATTCGCAAGGCGGCTGTGCAACTTGTGCAATTACCAGATGAAGCCGAAGCTCTCAGTTGCCAATTCCCTCCGAGCCAAAGATCAAGCATGTCAGAGTTCCTAGAACGAGTGAAGAAACAAGGCGATGTGGCTAGGAAATTTGTATAACTGTTAAATCAGAGATGGCAAAATGTTTTGTAATGGACTCTTTTGATTAATGAAATGCCTAGTATGGGGCTATCTTGAAATCAACACCAAATTCTTGCATATTTATTCATGACCAACATTCATTTGTCATTTATCCATTCATCCATTCATTGTATGTGAATATCACCCTAATCATTCACTGAGGCTAAAACCGTATAATCCACAGTTCCGACACCATGAATCTGGAATCACGTCATTCTTATAGAACGCGTCTAAGAGCTAGAGCTATGGATGCTAAACTCAACGAAAGAATTGAAAGGATGGAAAGGATTCAAAGAGAGTTACAAGAGCAGTTGGCTAAGTCATAGCAGGAAGCAAGAGATCTGATGGTAAGATCTCGAGAGGAATCGCTCGAGCAAAAGGATCAAATGGCCAAAATGATGGAGATGATGACAGCTTTGGTCAAAGGAAAAGGACCCACGCAGAGCCCTGATATCATAGAACCCCAGTCAAGAGCTCATCAGGATCTGCTCTATCCCCCAAGATTCACTCCACCTCACGCCCATGCAATGCAAAGAGGATATCCTTAAGGGGAACCTGCGGGCCTGGAGCAACAACCTACACCACCTACTCGTCTAGGGCAAGGTATATTCATATCGAACCCCGGAGCTAATCCTGCTGATCTAATTGTTCCAGATTTGGATGATCCGGTAGAAATTGCCAAGTTGAAAATGGATGATCATGATGCTCAGGATAAGTATAGGAGCCTGGAAGAAAGGCTCAATGCGATAGAAGGTCCTGAAGTCTTTTCTGTACTGAGTGCCAAAGAGCTCAGTTTGGTGCTCGATCTGGTTCTGCCTTCGAAATTTAAAATGCTAGATTTTAAAAAATATGATGGAACGAGATGTCCAAAGGCACATCTTATCATGTTTTGCCGGAAGATGACTGGTTACGTGAATGAGGATAAATTGCTAATACACTGTTTCCAAGACAGTTTGGTCGGATTGGCTATTTGATGGTATAATCAAGTCAGTAGATAAAGGATCCGATCATGGAAAGACTTAGCATCAGCATTTTGTGAACAATACAAGCATGTATCCGACATGGTACCTGATCGACTAACCCTGCAGATGATGGAAAAGAAGCCGAAGGAGACTTTTAGGCAATACGCGCAAAGATGGAGGGATATATCTGCCCAAGTAGAGCCCCCATTAACTAAAACTGATATAGCGGTCCTCTTCATCAACACTTCGAAAGCGCCGTTTTATGATAAATTGGTAGGAAGTGCCACTAAAGACTTCGCAGATGTTGTAATATCCGGGGAACTTATAGAGAATGCCATCAAGAGTGGAAGGATGGAAGCCCCGAGAGTTCGAAAAGGGCAGTACCCATGAAGAAAAAAGAGGCAGAAACCCATATGGTGGGAACCGAGAGCCACTCCACTTCTAATCCGCACCCAACCCAATCACGACCTCGATATCGCCCACCTCCAAACTTCTATTTTCCTCCCCAAAACCGTTACAATCAAGCACCTCCTCATTACCTTATCTACGCCACAAATAACCAAAGACCATTCGCCATGTTCCCACCAAATACCATACCCGCTCAAAGCCAACCCAAAAATGAACAAAGACCGGCAAGACCCAATCCTGAAAAACCTCAATTCACCCTTATTCATGTGTCATACGGAGAGCTGTACCCAAAACTATTGGAAAAACAATTAATATCCTCACATTATATGGCACCCCTGAAGCCTCCATACCCCAAAATGGTATGATCTTAATGCTAGTTGCATGTACCACGCTGGAAACCAGGGGCATTCTACAGAAAATTGTCTTGCCTTTAAAAGGAAGGTTCAAGGTCTTATTGATGCAGGCATTTTACGATTTGGCGGTGCTGGCAATATGACCGGAAATCCGCTCCCTAACCATACTGAAGGGAACGTGAGTGCGGTGACAAAGGAAGACAAATGGCGAGCCAAAAGTTGTGTTGCCAAAGTCTGGACACCTTTGCGGAAGGTATGGGGAATAATGGTTGAGAAGGGTTTATTCTGTCCACTCAACAGAAATTTCAAGGAAGAAAGTACAAAAAGTCAAAGTTTTTGTGACTTTCATGGCACCGAAGGGCATGGCATACAATCCTGCGAAGAATTCAGAAAACTACTTCAGGACATGATGGATAACAAGGAGGTCAAGATCTTTGATAAAATGAATGAGGCTGAGGAAAGGGAAATATGCGCCTCTGATAATCAACCATCACCTATCCCTTATAATGCCGATCGACCTCTGGTGATTTATTACAAGGCAAAGAAGGAGGAAGTCAAACCAAAAGTGATGATTGAAGTGCCATCTCCTTTCCCTTACAAGGACAACAAGGCGGTACCCTGGAAATATGATGTCAACATTATCATACCCGAAGGTGAAAAATCCAAAGCTATGACTGGAAATGTTAGCGAAGTAGGACACTTTACCCGCAGCGGGAGATGTTATTCTTCTGAGGTGGTTGAACCAAGGAAGAAGACTGATGACTCGAACCAGAAAGGAAAGGTACCGATGCATGAGGCCGAGGTCGAGTTTGAAACTCCGTCCAAACAAGAAGTTAAAAGGCCTGTGAATGAGGAGGAAGCACATGAATTCTTGAAGTTCATTAAGTACAGTGAATATAACGTCGTAGAACAATTAAACAAGCAACCGACGCGAATCTCAGTATTATCCCTACTGTTGAATTCAGAACCACATCGGAATGCTTTGCTGAAAGTGTTAAATCAAGCTTATGTGGCGAGCAATGTATCTGTTGAAAAGCTTGATAGGTGGGTGAACAACCTGAATGCGGATAATTTCATCTTTTTCAGTGATGACGAAATACCGCCAAATGGTAGGGGCTCCGTAAAAGCATTACACATCACAACCAGTTGCAAGGGTTATATAATATCGAATGTGCTCATTGACAACGGGTCTGCATTCAATGTCATGCCCTTGGCCATGCTTTCTAGGATGCCAATTGATATGTCTTATTTGAGGCTTTGTCACTCTACAGTAAGGGCATTTGATAGGACACGACGGGAGGTCATGGGGAAGATCAAAATTCCTCTAGAAGTGGGCCCATGTACATATGATATCGAGTTCCAGGTCATGGACATCACGCCTTCGTATAATTGCCTTTTAGGGAGGCCTTGGATCCATTCTGCTGGGGCAGTTCTTTCATCTCTCCATCAAAAAGTAAAGTTTATCATGGATAGCCGCTTGATCACGGTCGCTGGTGAAGAAGACATTGTTGCATCTATCACTGCTGACGCACCCTACATCGAAATAAACAAAGATGCAGTAGAATGTTCCTTTTGTTCCTTCGAATTTATCAATGCTACATTTGTTGCTGAAGGAACTATGATTCCCACACCCAAGCTGTCAAGGAATACCAAGATGGGAATTAAGCTGACTGTGGGGAAAGGAGCCCGAGCGAAGAAAAGTTTGGGAAGATATCAGCAAGGGATAGTTAGAGCACTAAAACTAGTACACCACAAGGCTCGATACGGTTTAAGGTTCAAGCCGGATATACAACAAAGAAGAAAACAGTTGCAGAAAGATCAAGAAAGGAGGATTGCAGGAGCCTCAGGTCGAGAATTGGATTGGGAGCCCATAGCGTATCCTCCTTTGTCAAAAACATTTACATCTATAGGAATGATGTACTCAGGGCGAGATAATTTACGAAGCACGTTGTTATTGATTGAAAGGGGTCTTCAGAACGTCAGTATAAATGTTATTGACAAAGGGGATGATGCAATTAAAGATGTTTCAATGATACGCCCTTGTCCTCCTGGATTCGTTTTGAACAATTGGACTGCTGTGGATCTTCTTGTAGTTTTTAAGTCCTCTCCAGAATAATGCTCAATGTTAACTCTCTCTTTTTTTTGCCCCTAAGTAATAGTGGGATTCTTTTATAAGAGCTTATGTTTGCTCTTTATCATTTAAATGAACATTAATGGAGATGCATTTTGTCATTGACTTTTCATTCTCATTAATTTAATAATTATTCCCTCTTTTCATAGCCTGTCCTTACATGTATCTCATATCATGCCATAACATTATGTTTGTTGGTTCCAATACCTTGATGCTCCTCTATAGTTTTCTTTTCCATTCACCTTTCAGGTGCTCAGATGTCAACGACATGAGTAATCTCGTTACAAGTCCTGAAGTCGATTTCGAGAAAGCTATTTGTTTAGGAGAATTCGAAGCTGAGGAAAATGCTGAAGATTATATCTCGTCTCCTAACTTACTAAGAATGGTAGAACAAGAAGATAAACAGATTTTACCCCATCAAGAATCGGTTGAGATAGTAAATTTGGGAAATGAAGAAAAAAGGCAAGAAGTGAAGTTTGGGACCTCCATTTCAGAGAACACCAAACATGATTTGATCGTCTTGCTTCATCAGTACAAAGATGTATTTGCATGGTCGTATCAGGACATGCCAGGGTTGAACGAGGATGTAGTGGTCCATAAACTCCCATTGAAACTAGAATGCAAACCCATTCAACAGAAGCTAAGACGAACAAGACCTGAAATGCTTTTAAAGATAAAAGAAGAAGTCAAGAAACAATTTGATGCTGGCTTCCTACAAGTCTCCAAATACCCAGAATGGGTAGCTTACATAGTCCCAGTACCGAAGAAAGACGGCAAGGTACGAATGTGCATGGAATATCACGATCTAAATCGAGCAAGTCCTAAAGATAATTTTCCCTTGCCACATATCGATACATTGGTGGATAACACAGCAAAACATTCATTGTTTTCTTTCATGGATGGATTCTCCGGTTATAATCAGATAAAGATGGCTCCCAAGGATATAGAGAAAACTACATTTTGATCGCTGAAATCAGAGCTTTAAAATTTATAAAAGAATTATCGAACCTGGAAACTAACTCTGACAACGATTAAAGGCAAGTGTACCTATCGAACAGTAGTATAGCTTAGGCAACACTGGATTATCGAACCCAAAGGAACTAAAAGTATTAATACTAACTTCCTTTTTATTATTTAGCCTTAAAAATAGAGTGAAATTGCTTTAAACTAAATCAACGACTACTAAGCTAAAGACACAAAGACAAAAAGAACGAATTGGAAAATAACTTGACGAAAAACTCAGTTGATCACTATGATACCCTTAGGAAGAATCCACCTAGACTTCTCTTGTTATCTAACCTTGAATTATATGATTTCTTTACTTAGCTTGATCCGTAGGACTCCCTAACCTATATTAAAACCTCTCTCGAGGCGAATAACGTCTAACCCTAAGTTAATTAGTGGAACTCTCGTTCGCTTATAATAACCCCCTAGAATAGCAGTAAATCGATCAATGGAATCCCATATTAGGTTTCACCCTAATCCAGCAAAATCTCGTAACCCTATCTCTAGGCGTTCGATCAACTCTGCTTAATTATGCTAGATCTACTCTTAGGCAGGGTCTATTCCTCCTCCACCTAAGCACATCAGATTTGGGTTAAGCAACATAATTAAGAACAAACTAAGTATTTATCATATAATTCAGAAATCAAATAACAAAATCCATCTAGGTTTCATCCCCTTCAGGTATCTGAAGGGTTTAGTTCATAATGAATAAAAAGAACATCTCAAGAGAAAAGATAAAACAAAACATAAGAAAACCCTAAAACCCCCTGAAAGAATTGAAGGAGAATTTCGTCGTCTTGAGTATAATTCCAGCTTCTTGGGATAGATCAACTGGCTATCCTCGCGTTATTCCTTAACTCTTACCTTCTCGGCTTGGCTCCTTGGCCTAGCTTTGACGCCTGTTTCGGCTTCTGCCGAACTCCCCCTTCAAGTTGCCCCCTTGGGTGTTTATATAGACTTTGTGATGCCTTACTTGGCCCCTAAGTATCCTAATTCAAGTAGAATTCCTAATAGGGTGTTTGAATAGGCTTTGGAATGTGTTTCTTTACCTCCAAGTATCCTTTCCCGAATGAAATTTCTCTTTCCAGCGACAGGGACACGGCCATGGCACACGCCTGTGTGAATCGTGGCCAGGCCGTGTTTGGACTTTTAA
This sequence comes from Gossypium australe, assembly GCA_005393395.2. Lineage (NCBI taxonomy): Eukaryota > Viridiplantae > Streptophyta > Magnoliopsida > Malvales > Malvaceae > Gossypium > Gossypium australe. The sequence goes on from CM016615.1 coordinate 3,994,189, forward strand.
TGAAGCACGACCGTGTGGTCTTTGGGCCAGGCCGTGTTGATTTCTCTCTTGGCCCCATTTGGTCCTTTTTAAGCCCGTTTTATGTTCTTTTCATCCTTGGGTGCTTTCCTGGGTATGAAACATGAAAAGAAAGGATTAAGAGCACCCTTTTATATAAATCGAGGCTTAAATCATCCAAAAATATACTAAATGTGGGATTAAAATATGTTACTTTTGCGGTTTATCAAATACCCCCACACTTAAGCTTTTGCTTGTCCTCAAGCAAAATTCTCAACTTACAATTAAAACGAACTTTCCATGATTCATAATTCCTATCAATAATGCCTCATCATAATTCATAGATAATTTATACATGGATAATTCAATTCAAAGAGTCCTAAAGATTCAAACAATCAAAGTCATCCATTTATAGCATGAAAACATAGGCGTTTCCCTTTACCTAAATAGTTACCTCTGATTCAAAATCGACAAGAGTTGACATGCTCACTTAAGATTCACTCAAATCACTCAAAGTGTTTAAGGTTCAAAATTAAGCACTCAATAAGTCGAACATGAAAAGTTAATACCATAGGCTTGCATGAAAATCAAATCTCCACCACTATAAAATGAGATGACAAACAAATCAAAAGGTCTTTAGTAGGGTTGTAACGGGGCTTAGGTTAAGGGTATGGATAAAGGCTGAATTAGAAGGTTAGAATCGACATTGACCTGACAAATTACCTAACTAGAAACACGAACTGATGATAAGTAATTGCATCAAATGAAAATTTGTAATACTAATACTCTAATACGAGCTTTTTCTTCAAGACTTGAAATTTATATGCATAAGCTCACCTAATATAGAACTAATAATGAATATAATTCATCTTTTTTTTAAGAACAAATCAAGTAATAAAGGATAAATTCAACTTACTAAAATAATATAATTAGGTAACTAATCAAGTCAAATTTCGATATAAGGGTAGTCAAGGAATGGTGATAACAAATACAAAGGGGTTTTGGGTTAATATTGGTGGGTGAGTCAATAAAAAGGGTTGCTAGGATCAACGGGGTTCACTAGGGGTTAATTATGGAGGTAGGCTGTTTATTGGAGTAAGTGGGTTAAAACCTAAGTGCCTTTATCATCTCTGTATATCAAATCAAAAGTGTGGTCTCGACATGTATAATCAATGCAAGTTCTAGAATAACAAATCCATGTTGACACATTCATAATTAATAAAGTGAGCAACAAAAAAGATATATGCTCTATAAGGCTCAAAATCTCACAAAAATTTATGGGTTTTTGATGTCAACCTCGTAAATTTCAAACTTCAAAGTAATATTCAAATTCAGGTAGACAACCTAGAGAAAAAAAAATTAATTTCTGAAAAATAGACTTATCATGCTTGATTCTCTAATATCCTCCAAACTTAATCATCGATGCACAATTATCAATGACTTAATCCAAAACATATCAATAAAAATCATAAATCAAAGGAAATTTATTCTAATCATAGTATGAGAGACTTTACTTAAGGCATAATTCAGGGATTTTAAGATAATACTATAGTTAACCCCCCCACACTTAAGATGTACATTGCCCTCAATGTACAAAGATAGATAATAGCAAAATAATCATAAAAATCATAAGATGGGGGAGAGAAGTGAAACTTCCTGAATTTCGGACGAAGTCAATGGAAAGAAATCGGATAGGATTGGAGATGAATGTGGGGAAGCGTCTCAAATCGTTTGAAATTGAATCCTCGAAACAGCCGGTCTGGTTTTATTGTATCCTAAGCTAAATCTAAATGAAGAATAAGAAGAAAATAATAAAGGAAATAAAAATAAAAATAAAATAATGAAAAACGAAAAAAGAAAGCCAATTGGGAAAGAAAAGAAAAAAAATGGAAGGACGGGGTTTAAATAGAGATGCATCACACGCCCGTGTACAGAGGGTGTGTCGATTTACACGGCCGCATCGCACGGTCGTGTTTGGAGGCGTGTTTGGGATGTCCACGCCCGTTTCTCATATTGCCACACCCGAGGTCGATAAGTCAGTGTCTTCACACGGTCGCATCGCACGGCCGTGTGTCTAGGCGGGTTGGTTCACCCACGCCCGTTTTCCAGATGCCACGCCCGTGGTCGATAAGTTAGTGTCCTCACACGGACACGGCCACGGCCGTGTGCAAGGCCGTGTGGGTGTAGAAACATGCGCCTAAATATGAAAAGAAATAAAACTAAACTAATTAATATGGTTAGTGCTCGGGTTGCCTTCCGAGAAGCGCTCGTTTCTCGTTTAAAGAAATAAAACTAAACTTACCTATTGTACGCACAATCATGGTGGTTTGAGGAGGTGGAAATCCTTTCTCATGCGATCAACTTGGTTATGAATATAAAGTTTAAGTCGAGTAGTGTTTACCTCAAAAGTGTTGAATTTGGGATTGCTTACCTCGACTGTGCCGTATAGGAAGACATTAAGTACCTCAAAAGTGATTTCTTTGTTTGCCTTGAGGTCTGAATTGGTGATTCGAGGGTCTTCCTTATTCAACAATACTTGGTCCTCTATTTTGATGTGATTTGTTGCTCCTATCAGCTTGTCTGGGGTCTCCTCCGGTTTCACTTCGTGCGACTCCTGTTCCTCTCTGATTTGTGTTTCCTGCTCTTTTAGTTTGTCAACCCTAAGGCTTTGTTCCTTATGTGTTTCTTCTTTGTTCGCACGTGGTCTAAGATCTAGCTCAGCTAAGTGATTTCGTGATGCTTCCTGTAAAGAAGGTTGAACCAAATGATTATCAATAGAATTAACATTCGTACATTTATTACTCGATGTCCTAGCTGAGTCAAGAGCTTGAAGAGTGATTGTTTCGTTGTCTACACGAAGTGTGAGTTCACCGAATTCTTCCTCTGTGTGGTCTTTCTTTATTGCATCGGGATATGGCACACGAGGTTGGTATTCTGTAATTACCGGTTTTGGAAAATCATGGCACACCTTAACCTTACCTTCACTTACCACAGGTTCTTCCCTTGGGTTTGGTTTGTCTAACCCTTCACCATCGTAAATGGCTTGATTTTGCTCTCTCAGGTTAGCTTCAATATTGCTTGGCAAGCTTCCTTGTGGTAGTTCTGATATTAGCTTTCCGAGTTGGTCGACTGCATTAGTGACTTCCTTGACTGACTTAGTAAGTTCCCCGACTCGGTTCTCGTTGCTTTTAAGTGTTTTCTCAGTCTCTTGGAAGCGGTTTTCTGTGGCTGCTATGAGTTTTGTCAGCATCTCCTCAAGGTGCGACTCCTCTTCCTGTTGGTGAGGTGGTTGTTGAAAGTTTGGAGGAAGTTCTGGTCTTTGATTATTTTGATCATCCCACGAGAAATTAGGATGGTAACTCCAACCTGCGTTATAAGTGTCATTATAAAAATTATTTTGTGGTCTAGAATAGTTACCCGTATAGTGAGCTTGCTCGTTTTCCATGCCATATCCATAGGGTGGGTACTCATGATTCGCCATGCCTCCTAGATTTGAATCATATTTCATTACCGGATGTACGTCGAGGTTGAAGACTCTGGCGGCTTTTGTTGGCGTTGTCTTCAAAACTTGCCACTGGTAGTTATTTAGTGCCATCTTCTCTATAAACTAAAATTACCTGTCGAAGCAAATAAAAGAGAAATTAGCAAAGTAAAAAAAATAAAACTAATAAAATGTAATAAAATGCAATAAAAATGGCTAAAGTAATAAAAATAAAGCTTTCTTAATATTTTAGTTCCCCGGCAACGGCGCCAAAAACTTGATCGCTGAAATCAGAGCTTTAAAATTTATAAAAGAATGATCGAACCTGGAGACTAACTTTGACAACGATTAAAGGCAAGTGTACCTATCGAACAGTAGTATAGCTTAAGCAAGACAAGATTATTGAACCCAAAGGAACTAAAAGTACTAATACTAACTTTCTTTTTATTATTTAGCCTTAGAAATAGAGTGAAGTTGCTTTAAACTAAATTAACGACTACTAAGCTAAAGACACAAAGACAAAAAGAACGAATTGGAAAATAACTTGACAAAAAACTCAGTTGATCACTACGATACGCTCAGGAAGAATCCACCTAGACTTCTCTTATTATCTAACCTTGAATTATACGATTTCTTTACTTAGCTTGATCCGTAGGACTCCCTAACCTATATTAAACCCTCTCTCGAGGCGAATAACGTCTAACCCTAGGTTAATTAGTGGAACTCTCGTTCGCTTATAATAACCCCCTAGAATAGCAGTAAATCGATCAATGGACTCCCATATCAGGTTTCACCCTAATTCGACAAAATCTCGTAACCCTATCTCTAGGCGTTCGATCAACTCCGCTTAATTATGCTAGATCTACTCTTAGGCAGGGTCTATTCCTCCTCCACCTAAGCACATCAGATTTGGGTTAAGCAACATAATTAAGAACAAACTAAGTATTTATCATATAATTCAGAAATCAAATAACAAAATCCATCTAGTTTTCATCCCCTTTAGGTATCTAAAGGGTTTAGTTCATAATGAATAAAAAGAACATCTCAAGAGAAAAGATAAAACAAAACATAAGAAAACCCTAAAACCCCTTGAAGGAATTGAAGGAGAATTCCGTCATCTTGAGTATAATTTCGGCTTCTTGGGATAGATCAACTAGCTATCCTCGCGTTATTCCCTAACTCATACCTTCTCGTCTTGGCTCCTTGGCCTAGCTTTGACGCCCGTTTCGGCTTCTGCCGAACTCCCCCTTCAAGTTGCCCCATTGGGTGTTTATATAGACTTTGTGATGCCTTACTTGGCCCCTAAGTATCCTAATTCAAGTAGAATTCCTAATAGGGTGTTTGAATAGGCTTTGGAATGTGTTTTTTTACCTCCAAGTATCCTTTCCCGAATGAAATTTCTCTTTCCAGCGACAGGGACACGGCCATGGCACACGCCCGTGTGAATCGTGGCCAGCCGTGTTCGGACTTTTAATGAAGCACGACCGTGTGGTCTTTGGGCCAGCCGTGTAGATTTCTCTCTTGGCCCCATTTGGTCCGTTTTAAGCCCGTTTTATGTTCTTTTCATCCTTGGGTGCTTTCCTGAGTATAAAACATGAAAAGAAATGATTAAGAGAACCCTTTTATATAAATCGAGGCTTAAATCATCCAAAAGTATACTAAATGTGGGATTAAAATATGTTACTTTTGCGGTTTATCACCTTCGTAACGATGTGGGGGACATTCTGTTATAAGGTGATGCCATTCGGATTAAAGAATGGTGGGGCAACATATCAGAGGGCCATGGTGATGTTGTTCCATGACATGATACACAAAGAAATAGAAGTCTATATCGATGATATGATTGCCAAATCTCGAAGGGAAAGAGAGCATATTGGGAACCTCAGGAAGTTGTTTGAAAGACTAAGAAAGTTCCAGTTGAAGCTTAATCCAGCCAAGTGCACGTTTGGGGCTACCTCGGGAAAATTACTAGGCTTCATTGTCAGCGAGAGAGGTATTGAGGTTGATCCAGATAAGATAAAAGCCATACAATAACTACGACCTCCGCGCATACAAAAAGAAGTCAGAGGATTTTTAGGGAGGTTGAACTACATCGCTCGATTCATTGCTCAGCTTACCAACCAGTGAGACCCAATTTTTCTACTCATTCGAAAACATAATCCGGGAGAATGGAACGAGGAGTGCCAAGTGGCTTTTGACAAGATAAAACAGTATTTGTCTAGCCCCCCAGTGCTAGTACCGCCAACTCCTAGAAGACCGTTAATATTGTATCTGATTGTGTTCGAAAATTCAATGGGTTGCGTACTTGGGCAACATGACGAGTCGGGGAAAAGAGAAAAGGCGATTTACTATCTCAGCAAAAAGTTCACAGAGTATGAGGCAAAGTATTCGTCAATTGAAAATTTTTGTTGCCCTTTGGTTTGGGTAGTTCGGATGCTCAGGCAATATATGTTGTATCATACGACCCAATAAAGTACATTATAGAACCACTTGCACTCTCAGGAAGAATGGCATGATGGCAGATCCTACTATCAGAGTACGACATCGTCTATGTGAGCCAGAAGTCGATAAAGTGGAGTGCAATAGCTGACTTCTTAGCAACTCGAGCAACAGAAGAATACGAGCCATTGAGATTTGATTTTCCAGATAAAGACTTGATGTGCATTACAGAAAAAGAATGTGAGTCGTCAAAAGAGAAATCATAGAAGATGAGCTTTGATGGTGCATCGAATGCATTGGGGCATGGGATTGGAGCAATCTTAGTGTCACCAGAAGGGAACCATTATCCACTCACAGCCAGATTAAATTTCTTCTGCACCAATAACGTAGCGGAATATGAGGCTTGCATCATGGGACTTCGTGTAGCTATTAAACGAAACATCGAAATCTTAGAGGTGTACGGGGACTCAGCATTGGTGATTTACCAAATCCGTGGATATTGGGAAGTGAGAGATTTGAAATTAGTTAAATATCGCGATCTCGTTGCAGAACTGATTAAAGAATTCAAAGAAGTGACATTTAACTACTTCCCACGAGAAGAAAACCAATTGACTGATGCCTTGGCCACCCTGGCTTCAATGTTCAAAGCAAACAGAGAAACAGAAATAATGCCTCTCCAAATGAGCATATATGAGGTCCCTGCACATTGTTTTAGCATTGAAAAAGAGACAGATGGACGGCCATGGTTCCATGATATCTTAGAATATATCAAGAATCAAAGGTATTCCGAGCAAGCAAATGAGAACGACAAAAGAACAATCAGAAGAATGGCAGTGGGATTTGTCCTTGATGGGGATATTCTGTACAAAAGAGGAAAAGATCAAGTGCTTCTAAGATGCGTGGATGCTGTTGAAGCCACAAAAATACTTGAAGATGTCCATGAAGGAATTTGTGGGACGCATGCCAATGGTTTCACTATGGCTAGGCAGATTATGAGACTCGGTTATTACTCGCTGGCGATGGAAAATGACTGCATTAGTTACGCACGAAAGTGCCACAAATGTCAAATTTATGGCGATAAAATTCATGCAGACCCTTCGCCCCTTCATGTCATGACTTCTTCGTGGCCTTTTTCTATGTAGGGTATAGATGTTAGAGGGCCAATTTCCCCAAAAGCTTCTAATGGACACCGATTCATTTTTGTGGCTATAGATTACTTCACAAAATGGGTAGAAGCCGCTTCGTTTGCTAATGTGACGAAGACTGCAGTTTGCAGGTTCTTAAAAAAGGAAATCATATGTCGATATGATTTACCTGAGAGAATCATTTCAGATAACGCTTTAAATCTAAACAACAAGATGATGAAAGAAGTGTGCGAGCAATTTCAAATAAAGCATCATAATTCCTCACCCTATCACCCAAAGATGAACGGAGCAGTAGAAGCGGATAACAAAAATATTAAGAGGATTATTTGGAAAATGACCGAGACATATAAAGACTGGCACGAGAAGCTACCATTCGCTTTGTATGCATATCGCACATCTGTGCGGACATCAACGAGAGCAACTCCTTTCTCTTTGGTCTATGGAATGGAAACTGTGCTGCCCATCGAAGTTAAGATCCCCTCTCTATGAGTCTTAATGGAGTCAAAACTAGAGGAATCAGAATGGGTTCGAGCTCGATATGACCAGCTAAATCTTATCGAAGAAAAACACTTGAAGGCAATCTATCATGGACAGATGTACCAGAAGAGAATGATCACGGCCCATGACAAGAAGGTGCGGCCAAGAGAATTCCGCGAGGGAGAAATCGTACTAAGAAAGATTCTCTAAATACAAAAAGACTTTCGAGGAAAATGGGCACCAAATTGAGAAGGGTCATACGTCGTAAAGAAGGCCTTCTCGGGTGGAGCTTTGATTCTCACTAAGATGGATGGGAAAGAGTTACCTAATCCAGTGAACTCAGATGCTGTGAAGAAATATTATGCCTAAAAAAAAGATCAAGATGAAAACCCGAAAAAGGTGTCTTGAAAAAAAAAGAAAAAAAAAGAATATCCATATGAAAACCCGAAAAGGGCGTCTTGATAAACAAAAAGGATTAGGATGAAAACCTGAAAGAGTGTCCTAATGAAGAGAGTCCAGACCTAAGGAGCAAGACATTTTGAACGGGGAGTCAAAGAACGAAGTTACAATATTTAAAGCATTCTTAGAAGCTCGAAATCTTCTACACAAGAAGCCTTGCTCGAAAAGATCCAGGATGAAGAAACGTGGAGAAGTTCATGCGTTGGATATCTAGAGCATTTGTGACAATTGAATCTGCTTTCCTTTCTTTATAATGTTTTCTTTATTGAACTATTCCTTGACTTGCTTTTGAAATAAATATGAATGTGAGATATCCCTTTCATACCTACTTTGTCATTTTCATGCATCTCATGTATGGTTTATTTAAATAATAAATAGTAAAATGACATACTCTAAACAAAAGGAATGTTGAGCATTACCCGGATGAGAATTTGGTAAGCACAAGAGCCTCAAAGCAAGGACAAAGTTCAACATGGGGCAAAAGGGTGATATACGAGAAACGCAGATTACTCGTAAAGCTTGAGGATGGGTACAAAACCTGAAAAGAAAGTCAAGAATCGAAACAATGAATGCAGGCCATCACGAAAATCGTAACGAAAATGGATATGTGACAAACAAGTCCAGGGCGCATGGCATGATCATGTAGGCATAAAAACATTTAAGACAAACACGTGCATATCATGATAATATCATGCATGACATATATAGGTACTTCAGTAGAGCAAGAGGTGTTGATGATAGCTGTACTAAATCAAGGAAAAAAGAGACATCCAAGTTCCACCAGATGATATGTTTTGAAATTTTGTTTTAAAAAAAAATCCAAAAAAAATCAACTCATAATGCAAGAGGTGAGTTGAACCTCGGGTCACATGCCCAGGTATTTTCAAATTCTGTTTTTCAATTGCAATTTTTCCAAAAAGTCAACTCATAATGCGAGAGGTGAGTTGAGTCTCGGGTCACATGCCGAGGTATTTTCAAATCCCGTTTTTCAATTTCATTTTTTTCCAAAAAAAATCAACTCATAATGCGAGAGGTGAGTTGAACCTCGGGTCACATGCCGAGGTATTTTTAATTTCTGTTTTTCAATTGCAATTTTTCCAAAAAGTCAACTCATAATGCCAAAGGTGAGTTGAGTCTCAGGTTACATGCCGAGGTATTTTTAAATTCTGTTTTATTTCAAAAAAATCAACTTATATTGCGAGAGGTGAGTTGAGCCTTAGGTCACACGTTGAGTATTTTTCAATTTCTGTTTTTCAGAAAAACCAACTCATATTGCGAGAGGTGAGTTGAGCCTCAGGTCACATGCTGAGGTATTTTTCAATTTCTGTTTTTCAAAAAAACCAACTCATATTGCGAGAGGTGAGTTGAGCCTCAGGTCACACGCTGAGGTATTTTTCAATTTCTGTTTTTCAGAAAAAAAAAAACAACTCATATTGCGAGAGGTGAGTTGAGCCTCGGGTTACATGCTGAGGTATTTTCAATTTCCGTTTTAAAAAAATCAACTCATATTGCGGGAAATGAGTTGAGTCATGGGTCACACGCTAAGGTATTTTCAATTTTTTTTAAAAAAAATTAACTCATATTGCGAGAAGTGAGTTGAGCCTCGGGTCACACGCTGAAGTATTTTCAATTTCTGTTTTTCAAAAAAAATCAACTCATATCGCGAGAAGTGAGTTGAGCCTCGGGTCACACGCTGAGGTATTTTCAATTTCTGTTTTCCAAAAAAAAAATCAACTCATATTGCGAGAGGTGAGTTGAGCCTCAGGTCACACGCTGAGGTATTTTCAATTTCTGTTTTAAAAAATCAACTCATATTGCGAGAAGTGAGTTGAGCCTCGGGTCACACGTTGAGGTATTTTCAATTTTTTTTAAATCAACTCATATTGTGAGAAGTGAATTGAGCCTCGGGTCACACGTTGAGGTATTTTCAATTTCAGTTTTTCAAAAAAAATCAAATCATATTGCGAGAGGTGAGTTGAGCCTCGGGTCACACGCTGAGGTGTTTTCAATTTCTGTTTTTTGTAAAAAAAAAAAAAATCTCAACTAATATTGCGAGAGGTGAGTTGAGCATCGGGTCACACGCTGAGGTATTTTCAATTTTTGTTTTTCAAAGATCAACTCATAATCCGAGAGGTGAGTTGAGCTTCGTGACGAATGCTGAGCTATTTTTCGATTTCTGTTTTTCAATAAAAAAATAACAAAGAATAAAGATTGGATAATCGAACAAAATTTAGTGCGTTAAAGTCTTGACTCTATCCCTGTATCACAGCGATAAGCAAAGAGAGGAAACTGTAAACACTAAATTTTGTCCGTCTCGATATCGTGTTTAATTTTTAAAATTAAAAAAATGAAAAATACAAAAAAATGAAATTACATGTTGACCCTTTATCTTTTCCAAAATTACACTTTAGCCCCCAAACTTTTCCAAAATTACATTTTGACCCTAAACTTTTCCAAAATTTCATTTCAACCCCTAAATTTTTCCAAAATTACACTTTGACCTTGCTACTTTCTCAAAATTACATTTCGGTCCCACTAGTTTTACTGCGCTTGCAACTGGGTCCCTCTGGCAAATTACGCGATTTGGGGCACCCACTCCCCAGATTTTCTGCCATCAACATGGATGGCTGCTCCTTCTTCACCCACTACCTGCAAATAGCATGGGATACAAGCAAAATGATGGAAATAAAAAGGCTCTCCAACATTTTCTGCAAAAGGGGGAAAATGGCCCGAAAACATTTAACTATCAAGAAAATTTTCAGCAAAAAATTAAGAAGATTTGGGCAGCCTACAATGAACTCTCAACCATCTCCCTCATTCCCCAAGTGCTACCGATTCTAAATCAACCACCCTCAACCCCATAAACAAAAATCCATTCGATTATCACAAAAAAAATTGGACATCCTAGTCGGCACCCAAGAGAAAAGAAAAAGAAAAAACCAAGATTCAAGGTTGAACCGGTAATAGCCGAGTTACCTTCCAGAGAAGAAGTACTCCGGTGATCGACGCACCACCAGGCCAAGGGAGTTGACGGCGTGAAGAGAAGAAGAAAGGGAGAAGAAAAAAGAAGGAAAAAGAGAGAAGAAAAAATAAGAGTAGAAGAAACCAAAGAAAAAAAAATCAACAGCCCAATATCAAGCAACTCTTACCAGCCCAAAAGAAAAAATTGCAAGTTGGCCTACACACCCACACCCACCAACAGCCCAATACCAGGCCTAGTGCAACTCCAGCCCACCCAAAAGCCAGCCACTTCCATCAGCAGCCCACTTGCAACGGCCCAAAATGCAGCAGCCCAAAAAATAGAAGGAAAAAGGCCCAAATTTCAGCAGCCCAAGCCTATAATTTTGGGCTCTGGTACATTCTCAATCCATTTTTTTAGTCCACCTATTTAAATATTGTTTCATTTCAATTAATTTAACATTTTTAACTTTTTTGAAGTATTATTGTGTGATTTTAGTTATAAATTTTAATTTTTAATAAATTTATTTTTAAAAAAGGGAAAAAAAGGCAACGAATCGATTTGACACTAAGTCGTTGATTTCATCGCTATGTTGGGTGAATATCATCGGTTCGTGTTAAATACGATACGCCCTTTTAAAAAAATTAAAAAAATTCTCGAGTTTTAAAAAAAATGATTATTTTTGTGATTATTTTAAAATTATCAAAATTTCATTTTTTAAAATGTATATAATACGATAATATGTAATTTATCAAATTTTTCGTGTTTCAAAACTTTTGGTGTTTTCAAAAAATTCTCGTGTTTCAAAATTTTGTGTTTCTAAAAAAAATTCGTGTTTTCAAAAATTTTTGGGTTTCAAAAAATTCTCGAGTTTCAAAAATTTTCGTGTTTTCAAAAATTCTCGTATTTCAAAATTTTCGTGTTTTCAAAAGTTCTCGTGTTTCAATCGGATCACGATTAAATATTAAATTGAACTTGTATTTTTTGGGCGTTGCGAGGGTGCTGATACCTTCCTCGCGCGTAACCGACTCTCGAACCCTACTTTTCTCTGGAATTTTGACGTAGACCTAAACTCGGCCTTTTTAGAAAATTCAAAAAAATAATTTTTCTTTTAAAAAGAGGATTTATTAGGTGTCCGATCACACCTAGGAAAAAGGATCGGTGGCGACTCCCTTTTTTAAATACAATTGAAACTCTGTTTTCAAATTTTCAATAATTTTCTCAATTAACGCCCGTGTTAAATTTTACATCGCTACAACGATCCTTTGTTAAAACATTGCTTAATTGAAATTTTTTCTGAGAAGAGGGCATATTTCACGTTAATCGAGAATAAAAAATTACGCCCCATAAGTTAGGACACAATATCTTAAATCCCCAAAATAAGAATAAATAAAATTCTTTTATTTTGAAAGATGTTTGATTTTCTCGATTTTAGAAAGAAATCATGTTCCGTAAGTTTGAACATGAACTTTTCGTAATTCCCGAGATTATTTAAAAAGATCACATTTTTTTTAAAAAAGTCTATTTATTCGGATATATCGAGAAAATCGAAACCCCGTAAGTTAGGGAACGACCTTTTGAATCTCGAAACGCAGAGTATCGATTACCTTAAAAACAAAATTTAATGTGTCGAGTAAGATATAACACAATTAAGTAGTAAAAAATAAATTGCGGTGCTAACATGCATAATAGAATAAATATTAATGCGTTAATGTGAATGGTAATAACAAGGACGAAAATAAAATGAAATAAAGAAATAAAATAAACAAGCTATAAAAAGAAAAATAATAGGTAAAACTAAATAAAAAAAATAAAAAAAATAATAGAATAATAGAACCTAACAGTAAACCAATAAATAAATAAATACTATGTAAAATCGTTTCATCATCATCATCATCATCATCATCATCATCATCATCATCATCATCATCATCATCATCATAATAATAATAATAATAATAATAATAATAAAGGCAATAATAATAAGAATGATAATAATACTAATAATAATAATAATAAAATTAATTAACTTAATAATAAAGTAGCCAAAATAACCAAAAAGGACTAAAATTGAACTTAAAACAGAAATTTGGGGCAAATCTGGAATAAAAATAAGGCGAAGGATCGAATTGAAATGCGCGAATAACAAGGAGGGATCAAAAGGGAAATCTTCCCTTCTCCTCCAAAATGCACAGCATCAATAGGGACCAAATTGAAAATCAAAATAGATTATAGAGAAAAATTAAAAATAAAATAAACTTAATTGTAAAATAAAAAAAAAGGAAGGGCAGAATGAGAAAATATCCCATGTGCCAAAAACACGCGGATCCTAGGCGGTCTTGGGTTGGGTTGGGTTGGGTCGGATCGGGTCATGCAAAACGACGTCGTTTTAGGGGCCTATATAAGTCATAAGAAATTTTAAAAAAATCATTTTTACCTCCACTTCAAAATAAAAATCAGAAAAATGCTCTCTCCCCTCTCTCTCTCAGCCCTTAGGTCGATTGGATCTCCGACCATGGATCCAGCACCGTCCACTGCCGTGCACGGCAGCTGGAGCTCAAAAAGGTAATTTTTTTTCTTTTTTTTCTTTTTGATATATATATATATATATATATATATATAAAGTTTTCTAAAAGGAAAAATAAAGAGAAAAAAAATAAAAATAAGAACATCGACCTTTGTCCGTTTGCCTTGTTTTTTTATCTGCTTTGTTATTATTTGTTGTACTCAAGTATTTGTGTTTGTATGTTTTGCTCTTTCGGTATTCGAAATCTCTGTTGTTTTTATTGAAAAAAATGTCCGAGAGACCAAAAATAAAAAGATGATTCGGGCTTTTATAGCCGAAAATGCTATTGTTTATTGTGTGTTTTTCTTTCCTTGCAGGAGCAGTTGGGCGGTGGAGCAGGTGGTGGCAATGGCAGAGGAGTGGTTGATGCTAGGGCGGCGATGGCAGAGGGGCAGACACCCTAGGTGCGCCACACCTAGGGTTTGCAATTCTTGTTGTTTTTTTTTTTTTCTGTTTTAAGTTTGGGCTGTATTGGGCTAGGGTTTTTATTATTTGGGCCTTATTTTGTTGGGTTTGGTTTAATTGTTTGGTTTAGTTTGGTTTGTGGTGTAATAGGTTTGTATTGGGTTTAATTGGGTTGGTTGTTTAGTTTGGAGTCTTATAGGACCCCAGGCTAAATTAGGCTTGTACAACTACCAAATAGCCCGACCTCAACTCATAAATTTGGAGAATAATACACTTCAACGCAATTCAACTCTCATTCTCTTACATTGATAACAATACTCATACCAATCGAGTTAAGACTCAACTGACCAAAATGTATTACTTATAAGATAATAATTTAGAAATCCAATCCACAAAAACATTCTTCCAAAGTTATTGGGATATTATTAAGATCCCAAAAATACTAAAAGGGTGGTCCACCACAAAAACTTTAAAATACCCAATTTTTTTTTAACAATCCCACCAATTATTTTGACATTTTAATCCTTCATTCTCTATTCTAACACCTCCACCACTCCCCCCAACAAAACAAACATTCGCTATTTTCGCATCTCCACAATGAACCAGATTTCTTTTTAAATCTCATTAAATGAAGTCCCAATCTTTAATTTTTTCATTAACACAATTTCTTTACATTTTCTTTCTTGGAACCTGACTTTTGCTCCCTGTTTCAGACATTATCGGTTAGGTTTTTCTCCTACTTTCTTTGTCTTTTTTTCTTTTCTTTTTGTTGCATATAAATATTTAATTATTAGTATCATCCAAAAACTAACTTTGGGGTATATATATATATATATATATTCTATTGTGTTAATAGAGTCCTTCGCCTGAGAATTCTGTAATATAAAAAAGAAGGATCCCCATCTGGGTCTCCATTCTCAGCTGGTGATTCTTCAATTTCCTTCATCATTATTATTTTTCTTTTCCAGGTGCCATTTTCTCTCTACATTTCATATTGGGTCTTCTTTTTTTTTTGGTATAATGATAAATTTAGCTCTTAATTTTGACATTTTTTTGTCAAATTGGTCCTTATTCATTTTTTAGTTAAATTTGACTTTCAATTTTTTAAAAAAAAAAGTCTAAAAAAAAAGAGTTGAATTGTTTTGTTTAAGGAAATACGTATTAAACTGTTAAATTTTTAAATATGACAGTCTGCATAAAAATTTACTCACTTCATACTAATTTTTCTTGAACTTTTAATATATTTTTTGAATTTTTTTAATTTTTTAAAAAAATTTATATTAGTTGTTTTTTTAAAAAAAATTACCTTTGGCCCAGGGGCGAAATTAGAAATTCTTTTTAGAGGGGCTGATTAAATTGTAATTTTTACAATAGAAAAAATGTAATTTCAATATTTTAATAGGCTATATCTTTATAATTTTTAAAGAATTAAATCAAATTCTTATATTTTTAGGAGGGGGTAAAGTGCAATTTAACATTTACTAATTTAAATTTTTAAAAACTTTAAAGAGTCTAAATAAAAAATTTTCTATTTTAAGGGGTCGGGGGCCCAGCCAACCCCGATAGTTTCGCCCCTACTTTGGCCTCCTCACACTAAATTCCTGGCTTTGCCTTTGTTGCCACACCAACATCACTAAAAAATTAATATTTAAGTAAGCATTTCTATTAAAAATGATTTGATTATTTTAGAAAGGTTAATGGTTAAATTTAACTTAAAAAGAATAATGACCAAATTGAAAAAAACATGTAAATGTTGAGTACTCAATTTGATATTATATCTTTTGTTTTTATTGTTGTTAAAACTTTTTTTTTAAAAGCAGAGAGTGATGTGCAATGTGTGAAAATGTTAGTGAAGACAGGTGAAAAAACAAATGGAGAATTCAAAGGGAGTAAAAGGGAAGAGATTGTGGAAGAAGGTGAAGTATCAACTGGTTGAATACCATTCATTACCTGGTTATTTGAGGGACAATGAGTATATTGTTGGGCATTATAGATCTGAATGGCCAATGAAACAGCTTTTGCTTAGCATCTTCTCCATCCACAATGAGACTCTCAATGTTTGGACGTAAGTTTTCATTTACCCCTTTTAGTTCTTTTGTACAATCAAAGATAAAAGTATCATGGAGCCCCTGTATTAGTAGTTAGAATGTATTTTGTTCCATTTACTCAATAAATAGGAAAACTGGTCATTGTATGTTAAATCCAATAACAAATTGGTCCTTCCAATTAAAGTTTTCATCCATCTCTATTGTTAAAAACTGGCATGGCTGACGGAATAATAAAACAGTTACACATGGTGTGCCACATGTAACTCATTTCGACGTGTACCTCATGTTAACGTGCATGGACTAGTTTTTAATAGTAGAAGCGGATGAAATTTTTAACTAAAGGACTAGTTTGCTCTTTGATTTAATATATAAGGACTAATTTACTCATTTTTAGCATAGAAGGAGCAAAATACAATCCAACTCCTAGTACAAAGGCCTCTATAATACTTTTCCCTACAATGAAGCATGTTGTAACATGGCCAAAGCTGGGAATTTCGTGACTGAAGTTTTAAAAAAAAAAATATTGAACAGTTTTTGTCACTTTGGTCTTAATATTGGTTATTTGGATTAGTTTGACTCTCAAGTTTCAAATTTTAGTCAACTTATTGCTTTTTGGACAGAAAGTTTGATTTAAGTTGTTAAATTTTAATAATAGTAACATGGTAATTCATGTATATTTCATATTGAATACCTTTTTTATGATAAATTTTTTGAAAATTTTTGAATTTTGTATGACATATGTCGAAACCATCTTTGGGAGAGGGAATCGAACTTGGGTTTTTGAAAATGAATACAAACGGGAGTCGCCACCGATCTTTGCTTGGTGTGATCGGATCACCTTTTGTTTTAATAAAACGTTTTTTGATTTACTAAAACAGCGTTTTGGTCCACGAATATTTGAGAAAATAGGTTCGGGAGTCGGTTACGTGCGAGGAGGGATTAGCACCCTCGCAACGCCCGAAGATCGGTACCAAATTGGTTAATTGATGTCCCAACGTCGAAAGTTTTAACAAAACTGGAAAAGAATTTAGAAATTTGGGTCTTTTTGGAAACGTTTGAGTCTTCCTAGAGTATTAAGACTTCCTTGTTTCGAAGGGACCAAATATCACATCCAACACGTAGGACACGATAATTTCAATCCTCAGATCCAAGGTCGTCTCTTAATCTCTAAGACTCATTTATTAAAATAACAAAAGGTTATTCGATCATTTGGTCAAGCAAGAAAACCGAGACCCAACACATAGGGCACGGTCCCTCGAGTTTCCAAACACAGAATATTGCCTTATTTGAAAAGAATTTTTAGTTTTTTTGGGTTAAATTGATGAAGAACTATGTTTTAAAGAAACGTTATTTAAAAACAGGAATAGGGTCATGCGATAAATAATGATAATAATGATGATAACACAAAATGATAATATAACTATAATACTAGTAACAACAATATGCTATATATACAATATGTTAATGCAAACGTGGCAGTAATGATAATATAATAAAGTTAATATGTACAAATAATAATATAATAATAATAGCAAGGGAAAATGTACATGGTATACTAATATAAAGGTAGTAGTAGCGGTAATAGTGATACGAAATATATACAATAAAATAATAAATATAATAGATATAAGGATAATAGTAATAATAGATGCAATAATGATAATCATAATAATAATAATAATGATAACAATGGAAAATAATAATGTAGAAAATAAGAGTGATACAAAAATACATATAATATAATTATATAATATGGTTATAATAATAATAGTAACATGATGATAATAATAATAACGACGATATTAAATATGTACAAGATAATAATATAAATATAGTAGTAATAGTAAAACACCAAAATAATAACGTAGCAATAATAATAGTAATAGTAGATATATACAATATACTAACATAATAATATAATAACAATATAACAATAGTCATAATATGTATAGTAATAATAAATAATAATAATAATAGGTAATATAAACAATATATTAACATAAATGTGATAATAATAATAATAATACAATAAATTAACGATAATAAAAGTAAATAAATAAAAAAGGGGCTGAATTGGAAAAGGGATGAAACAGTAATAAATTAAAGTAGAAAGGGGGTACTCGTAAAATAAAAATAAAACGTTAGGGTTAAATTGAAAAGGACCATAAAAAGGAAGGACTGCGCGCACAAATAGCCCATCCATAGGAGAAACACGCGGACCTTGACAAAGATGGGTCGAATTCGGGTCGGTGAGCGCCAAACGGCGCCGTTTTGAAGGGTTTTGGAGCCGGTGCTAAACGCACCGTTTTGCTTAGGTATTTAAAGCAAAAATTTTTGTTTTGTTTTCATTTCTCCCTTGTTTCTGAAAAAAAAAGGGTCTAACTCTCTTTCTTTACTCTGCAGGTGCGCGAGGGGAAGAGCATTCCGTCCGGCGACGCCATGCCGGCCACCGCACGCGGTGGCCGGAAATCGCAAGAGGTTGGTTTCTCCTTCCTTTTTTATTTTTTATTTTTATTTTATATGTGCATATGTATATATATATTTGTGGAAAAAAAAATTGAAATGAAAAAATATACCTTGAATCCCAGATCTAACTTGCGTATATTCCCCTTTTTTATGCTTTTGAATCTATTTTCTTCTTGATTTCGATTGATGGTCTATTGAATCTGTTTTCGTTTTTTATTCATTTCCAAAAAAGCGTCCCGATTACATTGTTTTCTTCTGGCTTTATAGCCGAAAACGATATGTAAAAATAGATAGAAAAATACAATTTGTTCTGCGTTGTTTGTCTTCCTCTTTGCAGGTATGGGCGCTGGTGGAGACGAGAGGACCGAGACGCGTGATGGCAGAAGCACGTGATGCCGAAATGCGCGCGTGGGAGTGGAGGCGACGCGCGTGTAGGGGACGCGCGGGGCAGGTGAAAGGTTGGCGGCGGCGCTTGGAGACAGAAACCCTAGGGTTCCCAGGGTTTTTTTGAGTTTTGAGCCGGTTGTAAGTTGGGCTAATGGGTCATCCGGGTTTGGGTTATTGGGCCCTGTATTTGGACTGTTTAAACTTTGGACTGATTTTATTCCATTATTATTGGTCTTTTTGAATGGGCTTGGGCCCATAGGCCCGGGCGAAATTAGGTGATTACAACATACATGTGAATTGTTACATTAGTTGTCACATTATTGTTGTTAAAAATTTAATAATCCAATTAGTTTTTTCATTAAAAAAAAGACACTAAATTTGATGGTTGAGATTCAAAATGATTAAAAACATTAGGGTTCAGGAGCTAAATATGTTATTATGCAAAATTTTTATTAGAATAATTTAAATTAAATATGTTAACTTTAAAAGGGACTCAAAATGAAATTTTATTTTATTTAACAAAAGGAGAAAATTGAATTATTAATATATGAGTAGTACTAAAGTTGAATTTCATTTTTTTATCCAAGGGACCAAGACCATTATTTGCGCATGAATACGCTTATTGTGGCTTAATTGTACTATGATAAATAGAGAAAGAATTGTATGAAATTGTAATGGTATGAAACTGTGAATCTACGTTTCAATTAGAGATTGACAATTTTTTCTCTTTAAAATGACAGTTTTATACAATTCATTCTTGTGATAATTAATGTTAAGAGTACAAGTGCATGACCATTTCAAGGTTTTTTATATAAGTAATACAAAAACAATAAAAAAATTACAAAAATAGCATAGTTACAAATTAATTATCAAATTGACATGTTTTTTACGATGTATTTTCGTAATATTTGTATGACAATTATTAATTTTGATAGACATTTGATTGGGTTCTTCCTTTTCCTTGCCCTCACCATATACACTGCAATGAAAGTTCCGAAGGTTGTTGATCTTAACTCTTTGAGTCATATTCATGATATATTGAGAAAAGCTGATCTCCACAAATTACACTCCGAGCTCGTAACATGCTTGCCGTCGTTACCCAACATGTCCGATCTACACAAATTTCGAGATGAGTTAAAGACGTCGATCTCCGGTTGGCATGTCCGTGAACTTCTATATAATTGTTTCTCCTCTAGGAATCAATCCAATGTATGTGTTTGTAGTAATGTTGCATGTTGCGTTTTATTGTTCAATAACATCTCATGCCATGTTTTCGAGTAAAAGTATCATGGAAGCGTTGAATTGTATTTTGGCCATTATACTAAAAAAAGGCAAATTAGTTCTTGCCCGTTAGATAAAAGGGTAAACTGGTCTTTTTATTAAAAAAATTCATCAATTTTACTGTTAAAAACTGGTCTCTGTATGTCAATAGGTGGTACACATGACATCTAATGTGTCATTGTTTGGTTATTTTGTCAACCATATTAATTTTTAACAGTACAAAGGGATGAAATTTTAAAGGAAATGATCAAATTGCTTTTTGATCTAACATACAACTAATTTTTTTCATTTTTTGAGTAGAGAGATAAAATGCAATTTAACTTCTAATACAGGAGCTTCTATGATACTTTTACCAGGTTTTTGGTCATGTTTTGTTGTTAATTTTAGGTCAAGAATGTTGTTACATTTTATTTATTTGTAATTTGCAGAGGAGCATGAAGGAGGATGTGACAAACATAATAGCACCATTGATGGTGAGACCAATAACGCGGTGGCCATTTTTCACCTTCTTGGGTGGTGCGATGTTTTGCCTGCTAGCTAGCAGCGCATGCCACCTCCTATCGTGCCATTCTGAGAGCATATCGTACATCGTACGCCGGCTAGACTATGCCGGCATCGCTGCTCTTATATCCACTTCCTTTTATCCACCGGTGTACTACTCTTTCATATGTGATCCATTCTTTTGTAGGCTCTACTTGGGATTCATAACCATCTTAGGAGTTGCAGCCATCTTGTTTTCGTTCTTAGCGGGGTTTCATCGACCCGAATTTCGAACCCTTCGTGCATACCTTTTCTTCGGCATGGGGATGTCCAGCATAGCACCCATCATTCACAAACTCATCTTGTTTTGGCACCAACCTGAGGCACTTCATACTACCTTTTACGAAGTTTTGATGGGGATTTTATATGGTATTGGGGCATTTGTGTATGCGGCGAGGATACCAGAACGGTGGATGCCAGGGAAATTCGACATTGCGGGGCATAGTCACCAACTTTTTCACATCTTGGTTGTTGCCGGGGCATACGCACATTATCGTGCCGGATTGATTTACCTCGAATGGAGGGATCAACATGGATGTTGAAACAAAGTCAAATGTCAGGAAAAATAATTTTTGATTAGTGGAAACGTTATTCAAGTGTATATATTTTTTAGTATAACAAAAATAGGAGTGGACTGCCGAAGTTGTGATATGTTCAATTAACCTGTTATAGCTTACGTATAATTTCTTCGAAAATCAATCTCGAAGGATCCGGTTTCAACTTCTTATATTATGAAAATGGAAATAATACAGTAAGTTTTCTTAATAGAGCTTTTCCCCCATGTTTTTGAGGTTCTAAATTTTATTTTCAAGGAGGAGGAAAAGAAAAAGAACAATAATTATGTGCTTTCGTTGAGAGTCGAACTCAAGACCTCCCGCTTACTAAACGGGTGCTCTAACCAACTGAGCTACGAAAGCTTGGTGCTTCTAGCAAAAATTTACTTTTTTTCATCAGTTAATATGCAGCTGTCTGCTGATAGCAGTTAACAGTTTAAGAATAACATTACTTCAATTTGGATTCCCACTACAAATTGACTGAATAATATTAACTATCATACAATAAAATATACAAAATAAATTTTTTATAACCACATGTTTTTCATTCAATTTAAGATTAATTTTATTCTAACTACTTTTTTTCTTTTAGATTGATACCTCCATTAGCGATAGTCTAATTGTTAAATCTATTTTAAAAAGCTTAACTTACTAACTATGTTCTTTTTTTTTTTCAAGTTAGTACCTAAATTGCTTTTTTATCACAAGTGATACATAAATTTATTCTTCTGTCACCCATTTTACACAAAAATATTTTACCTGTAAAACAAATTCCAACCAATAATAAATCACCACGTCATATAGCCTTTAAAAATATATTTTTTAATTATTAATTATTTTATTTTATATTATTTCTCTTTATTTTTTATTATTATTTCCTTATAGTGTTTGGTGATGTCAACAATGCTCAAAATTCAGCCTTTTGAGGTCGAGATACTAATGATTAATTTTGTGTTTGTATTTCACCCCATGCTTACTAGACTCAGAATTGAAAAAGTTCTTTCATGAATCAAAACTAGTGTTTTTAGAACTAGATCAAGCCGAAAACCAATTGGGGTACTAGTGTCACAAGCTATGGATCAAAGCCCGTGACAAATGCATACAAACCGTCCTATAGAGGTCTACTAATTAAATGGGGCTCAGTTGACCCACTTGAACTGGCCCGATTCGTGGAATACATGGAAAATTTCACCTACTTGAAACTTTGGTGGTCCAGTGAAACACTCTTGTAACTCCCGAAATCCCGACCCAATCGTGGAGTCCGAGTTACGAAGTGCCACATTTGTTGCCAAAGTAACTACGTTCACAAACTATTAGAATAATACAATAAGCAGCTAAATCCAAGCATGACACGCATTTAATAGTTATTGAGTCATATAAGATCTTACAAAAGCTTAAAAAATAAACTAAAAATGAATAGGGATCAAAATGTAAATATTTCAACTTATAAGGCTGACGTTGTGACGTGAGGTTGTCCCTCGTCGCAGTGTGACAAACTGTTTTGGTCTCGTCATGACGTCGGGGTCCCTCGTCACAACGTGACTTGGATTTCGTCTCGTCCCGACGACAACTATCCAACATTATGACGTGGAATCCTCGTCGTGATTGTAACAGCCCAAATTTCAGTGATGTCGAAAATAGTGGTTCGAGACCACCAAATCTGAAAAATAAATTCATAGATTATATTATTTAATATTTACGAGCCACATGTAGCTTTTAAAATATTTTTGAAATAGTAAATTGTGTTTTATAAAGATTTATTTGGTCAAGAAATTGAGAAAAAGAGGTATCGAGATCTCGGTGTTATAAATCGAGCCATAAATGTTTTTATGAGTATTTACGGAGTGTCAATAAGATAGTATTAAAATTTCATTAGAAAATTTTGACGTTCGGGTGGTTAATTAAATAAAAAGGACTAAATTGAAAAAAGGTGTAAAAGTTGCTAGAAGGATTAAATAGCGTAATTGTCAAATGAGGAATGACCTAAAGTGAAAATAAGTGCAAAGGAGATATTTTGGGCGGCAATAGCAGAGAAAAATTAGGAAATGGGTGAAATAATGGCAAAATTGGAAAATTGCCAAAATTAGCTAAATAAAAATGGAACCAAATTGGAATATCTAGAATTCTCTCCATTTCTCTTCATTTTCATCAGCTGAAAAACAGCCATGGAAGAGAGTTCAAGCTGGTTTTCATACTCTAGCTTCATGTAAGTTTAATTCTTGCTTTCTCCTTGAAATTTCTATGTTTTTGGACTTTTACAATTGAGTCCAACTTACTATGTCATTAGTTTTTGATTCTATGGCTAATTCTTAAAGTTTCTATGGATGAGTTCTGGAATAATATGATGAATAAACATAGAATTTAAGCTTTAATTTTGATATATGATGATTTTATTAAGCAAAATTAAAGGAAATTGGTTTTAGGACCTAATTGTGAAAGAGTTTGGAATTAAGGTCTAATGCTAAAGTTTTGATTTTCAAGGGTTATGAAGTAGTTCAAAATGATAGAATAAAGTATTAATTGAGAAAAATTAGCCCAATTGAGGGGTTAATTGGACAAGGACTGAATTGTATGAACTGTGAAATTTGGGGCAAAATGGAAATTAACACTTTGCACTAAAACAGTTTTGGACAGCAGCAGTAGTCTAACTTTGAAAAATCACCAAAAATTGTAGAAATCGAATTAGAGGATGAATAAAATATTTAATTAAAGCATATTGAGTCTAGTTTCTTATAGGGGAAATGGTGTAAGCAATAGAATTGTAAATCATAATATATAATATGTTTTGTAAGATAAGGTCAGAATGATTTTGGGTTCCCCTATTCTGACTTTGGAAAATCATCAAAAATTGGATATAAATAATTAGGGGCTTAAATTTATATTTTGTAAAATTTTGAATGAGTCTATTTTTAAGAGAAACAAACGGAAACATCATCCGAATCCTGTATGAGGAGATAATTAATTTTTAGTGAATAAGGGTCGGAACTGTCAAACAGCAGAACAAGGGTGATTTTAAAGAATAAACTGTACTTACTGGCTAAACCAAAAATTCTAAAAATTTTATGATAAGAAGATATGTGAGTCTAGTTTCAGGAAAAATTAGAGGATCTTAATTTGGAGTTCTGTAGCTCAAGATAAAAATAAATTAGTGACAATGATATGGATGAACAGCTTGAATATTCACATAAATAAATAGTGAAAAATTATAGATAATGTTACTTACAAATGTGTTATTTATACAAAGGATGTGGAATGGAGAGGAGGAGGAGGAGGAAAATATATGAATGACTTATGTATAAATTAATCACATGCCCGATTATAATCGATAAACATTGAATTAGAAATGATATAATGTTTTATTTCAAATATTTATTATGAAACTAAGATTATTATTATGGTATAAAAATCGAATTGTAAGTTCGTGTAACTTGAATTATGTTCTTAAATGTTTGAAATGTATGTTATTGATGTGAATATGATTTGAATGTTCATTGTATGAAAATTGATGAAACATTGACATATTTGATAAAAAGGTGAAGAAATCCCGGTTGAATGAAAGGAAAATTCGATAGATCTCTAAAAATGAATTGATGGTAAAAAGGATCTAGCCCAGACGGGTGATCCTATCCCGATATAGCCCTCCCGAAAAATATGTGTGAAAAGGATCTAGCCTGGACGGGTAGTCCGAATTCGGGTCTGAGTTTAGCCTGGACTGCTAATTCAAATCCAAGCTCATTAGAGTAATTGTCGTTGCAGGGGATTTAGCCTGGACTGGTAATCCCGTTGTAAGAAATGAGGTCGCGGGAGTGTGATCTCTTATAGGGGATTTAGCCTGGACTGGTAATCTTGCTGTAAGGATGAGGTTCGCGGAAGTGTGCTCTCTGAAATGGAAATGTGCGCACATGAATATGAATTGACGGACTTGGATTTGTACATTAAAGTGTACCCCTGAAAATCCATCGAAATTCCGAGAAATTCAACGGGATAAATATGGAAAATGGTAAATACATGGAATTATGAAATTGGTGAGTGTATTCACAAGAATTTGTCTGTAACACCCCCTACCCGTATCCGTTGCCAGAATAGGGTACGAGGCATTACCGAAGTTTACTGAATATTTTTGAATAATTCTGAGTCATTTATTATTCATATTCTGAAAATAATCATAACGTCTCTCTATTGGGCCCTCAAAGCCCAAAACATACATTAGGAACCAAACGGGATTAAATCGGGATTATAGGGAATTTTTCGCAAAATCCTAAAATTTTCCTATACTGGTTGGCATACTTTAATATTAACAAACTTATTTTCTCGACATGTCTCTCTTGAATTTATTACTTGTCCTAATATACATAATTTTCTTTGTATCAACGTATCAAAAATAGTCCCATATTTACATGTCATGATACATATCATTCTTTTTCTATTTCTTCATAAATATAAATTATTCAATTTATTATAACAATATTTCATGTACTATCATTTTCATGAGTTTAGTATATATTTATTCTAGTAGTAGTTCATAATCTTGAATATGCATAATTATCTGGCAAATTTCACATACATGTATTTTCCATGTCATATTTCAATATATCAAATACTTATCATTTCTATGTATTTCAAGTTTAATTTCATGATTTCAAGTACTTGCCATTTTCTATATTTATCCCGTTAAATTTCTCGAAATTTCGATGG
Organism: Gossypium australe; assembly: GCA_005393395.2. Taxonomy (NCBI): domain Eukaryota; kingdom Viridiplantae; phylum Streptophyta; class Magnoliopsida; order Malvales; family Malvaceae; genus Gossypium; species Gossypium australe. The sequence continues at coordinate 4,020,088 of CM016615.1, forward strand.
ATTTTCCAGTAGTACACTTATAGTGTACAATTCCGGGTCCATCAATTCATATTCATGTGCGCACATTTCTATTTCAGAGAGCACACTCCCGCGAACCTCATCTTTACAGCGGGATTACCAGTCCAGGCTAAATCCCCTGTAATATAAACTCATAGAGTATTGTCGGGATTACCAGTCCAGGCTAAATTCCCTGCAACGACAATTACTCTAATGAGCTTGGATCTGAATTACCAGTCCAGGCTAAATTCAGACCCTAATTCGGATTACCCGTCCGGGCTAAATCCATTTTCCACATATTCTTCGGGAGGGCTATATCAAGAAAGGATCACCCGTCCGGGCTAGATCCTTTTTACCGTCAATTCCTTTTCAGAGATCCATCGAATTTTCCTTTCATTCAAGCGGGATTTCTTCCTTTTTTTTATCAAATATACCAATGTATCATCAATTTCCATACAATGAACATTCAACTTATATTCACATCAATAACATACATTTCAAGCATTTAAGAATATAATTCAAGTTACATGAACTTACCTCGTTGCTTATTCATGTTTATAGTTTCACTAATCCGATGACTTTTCTTTTCCATGTTCAAGTCTCGTATTTGAGTTATCCAGATCTTTATAAATAAATCTGATCATCATTTTCATTCATTTCATATTCTGATACATTTAATTAATGCTTTAGGCAAAATTATCATTTTGCCCCTAAGCTTTTAATTAATGATGATTTCATCCTTAGGTTCAGAAAAATAAAATTCTTATAATATAATCCTTGTTTCAAGCCTAATTATTCTCATATATATTGATAATAGCCCATAAATTCTATAAAATATCAAAATTTTCCATAATTTCAACACTTTTCAATTTAATCCCTAAAACATATTTTCACCCGATCTTGATCTAAATTAATAATTTCATTCAATTTTTTAATTTAAATAATAAAATAATCCATTTCATGCAATTTGGTCATTTCTTGACATTTTTACAAAATTACCCATAAAGTTTTACTTTTATCAATTTAGTCCCTGAGTTTAGAACATGCAAATTAGCCATGCTAGTTGAATATTCATATGTATTTTCCTCCTCCTCCTCTCCATTCCACATCCTTAATTTATATAACATGCTTACAAGTAACATTATCTATGATTTCACTATTTACTCATAAATTTATTCAAAGATGTCCATTTGCGTCATAGTCACTAAATTATTTATATCTTGAGCTACAGAATTCCAATTTAAGATCCTCTAATTTTCCCTGAAACTAGACTCATATATCTTCTTACCATAAAATTTTCAAAATTTTTAGTTTATCCAATAAGTACAGTTTATTCTTTAAATTCACCCCTATTCTGCTGTCTGACAATTCCAACCTTTCTTCACTAAAAATTAATTATCTCCTCATACGGGATTCGGATGATGTTTCCGTTTGTTTTTATTGAAAATAGACTCATTATAAATTTTAAAAATATAAATTTAAGCCTCTAATCATTTTTATCCAATTTTTGATGATTTTACAAAGTCAGAATAGGGGAACCTGAAATCATTCTGACCTTTCCTCACAAAACCTATTATATCTCACGATTTACAATTCCATTACATACACCGTTTCTTCTGTAATAAACTAGACTCAATAAGATTTAATTTCATATTTTATTCATCCTATAATTTGATTTATACAATATTTGGTGATTTTCTAAAGTTAGACTACTGCTGCTGTCCAAAACTATTTTAGTGCAAAATGTTAATTACCAAGTTTATAACACCTTTATTTCCTTTCTCTACAATATTTCCCATCACTTTCTCTTATTTTCCTTCACTAACATATCAAGAATATAAAACCTTGTATAAGAAAACTCTACATTAACATCATTTGCATGTTTTTTTCCACAATATCAAACTTAAAAATATATTGAAAACTTAATGTTCTTACCTTGTTTTATTGATTTCAATCTCTAACTTGATTTTCTCTCTCCTGTAGCTTCTATTTCTTGAATCTAACTTGATATTCTTGCTCCCCATAGTCTCCTTGTCATCTTTCTCCCTTGAGGGCTATGGAGATTCTTTTGAATTTTAAGTGAAAATAGTGGATTTTTAGTAAAAGGACCAAATTGTAAAGAAAACAAAACTTCTTTCTTTCTCTCTTCTTCTCCTGTTGGTGCATGGGAAAGATGGATGGTGTGTTCTCTTCTCTTTTTTTTTTTCCACACACACATATATACTAAATAAAATAATAAAATAATAATAAATATCTTATTAAAGTATTAATAAGTAATATTTATCTAATTAATTAATTTAAAATATCATCAACATAATCATTACATTCTAGAATTCTCTCTCTTACTAATTGACCATTTCACCCTTCATGATCTTTAAAAATTTCATCATTGAATCATCACTTAATTTGGAAAAATTACAATTTAGTCCCTCATAATTCTTCACCTATTCAATTTGGTCCTAATTCATCCATTTTCCTTAGTTTCTAGATTATTCCACCCCTAAAATATTTACACTATTGGTCCTTCAACCTTTTCATATTTTCACTTTAACCCTCAAATTTTGAGTATTTATTCTTGGGCAACAAAATTTTTCTCACTTTTACAATTTAGTCCTTTCTTGAATTGATAATGTAATATATCATAATATACTTCTCAATGTTGACATAATCCAAAATTTTCCTTTTTGTCACTTTATTTCCTTACTTAACGATATCAAGGATAATATCTTACTTCTTACTGTAGTAATTTTCGGGGTATTACATTGTCATTTGAAATTGTGATTGACAGGAAGAAATAGCGAATTGCATACTTATGTATGGTTACAAGTATTTATCTAAAATACAAGAAAATGATGGTTATTGATATATTGAGACACGAGACTATGATATATGAACATGGAATATGTTTGATAAATATGTTCATTCATAATTATGGAATTATGTACCTCATGTTACTATTTGCATAAAGATGATATTTCAAATACCTTGATGAGTAAAGCTCAAATATAAAATAGTATGAAATCAAAACAAGTTGTTATGAAAATGTATTTAAAATTGTAAGATATGGTTGTTATACGTTATATGATTACATAATGTGAAATTGCCTATATATATGAGAAATTTGATGAGAATTGAGCTCATATACATTTCTTGTTATTTATATGAAGTGTGCAACTAACAAACGGAATTAAGTATAAGACTCGGTTGAATATATTAAATTGGTTTTTGTATGTATTAAATGTGGGTGAAGAATAAGGATCAAATGAGTGAGATATATCGTTTGGAAAATAGCCTTATTTGTGAAATTTAACTTTACCACACGGCCTAGCAACATGGGCGTGTACTAAGGCCGTGTGACCCGAGTTCCTTCATAGATGCAAGTCAGAGAGTTACACGCCTCAGAGACACGACCATGTGAGCCACACGGCCATGCCACATGGTAATATCCCCAGTCACACGGGCGTGGGACCCTTGTAAATAAAATAAATTTTAGGATTTTGTGAAAAATTTCATACGATTCTGATTTAGTCCCGACCCGATCTAATGCATGATTTGGACCTCGAAGGTCCGTTAAAGAAACTTTTATAATCAATTTCGGTATTTGAGTGATAAATGGTTTAAATTGTCTGAAAGTGCTCCTGGGTAATGCCTCGTACTTTATTCCGACAACGGATACGGGTAGGAGGTGTTACAGTGATGTCGTACGAATGACATTGCGACGTCACATACTGTTTCTACAACAATCAGTCCAAAACCTACAATTTTACCAATCTACCAAGGTATGAATACGCACATACTTCTCAATTTGACCAAGAGAATGGTTCTTATGCAAATATAACATGTCTAAAACATACCTACGACACATTCAAACATGCCAATCTAGATCATATTACATTTCAATTTAAACCAACTCAAATGTCACATACAACTCAATCTTTTATCAAGTTTCGAGACAAGATTTCCAAACTTTTCCATTTGACTATGCTTAGTATATCATGAAACACTCTAAACTAATCCAACCTCAACTAAACATACATGCTCATGACTTAACTAATACACCAATTTCATACCTATATATTATACATAGAGTCTAGCTAGCTTATATACCAATCCACCCACCTAGCAAACTTACACATAAAATTACTACCGATAAATATCAAACATAACTTATCAAATATTGCAAACATTAGCTTCCTGTATGTATATGTACATTCAGTTTCACACACCAACAATCAAATTTAACATCATTGACAATAAAATACCAAAACAACTTCACTAGCTACATGCTAATTCAACCAATAAAGAGAATTTACAAACTTTATAGAGTCTGGGGTCTCGGCTGGATGCTGAAGTTAATACTCGAAACTTTGTTTTAAACCTAGCCTACACACGAGAAACAAACCGTATGATGAGTATGTTACTCAGCAGTATTCCTATGAAACCGAACAATATAAGGAGGTGGTATGCATCATCATATATAAAATCGTTATCTAAACTGCCGTTCCTTATAACTCAAGCATGAAAACATCATTCAATATACATTTCTAATACGTAAAATCTCAAATCGGTTTATCCTTCAGGCGATAATCTGAGCTCATGAGTTCATGTTCAACTTCCTACAATCTGTCATCCCAGGTTGCCTGACAACGATGACTAGCCACCCCGGATTGCCCGCAAATGATGGCCCACCACTTCGGATTTCCCGACAACGATGGTTAATTGATATAGTACTGTCATCCTGGATTGCCTAGCCATGATGACTTGCCACCCTGGATTGCCTGACGACAATGGCTTACCACCCTGGATTACCCGACAACGATGGCCTACCACCAGATTGTCCAGCAACGATGGTTTATTGATTCAAATTTGCCACCCTAGTCTATTAGGGACTTCCTATTCCCCAATTCTACAGCCAATTTTACAATTTTTATAGTTTAGTCCCTAATGTACAAAAACTATCAATTAACTTCATAGTTTAGTCCCTTTTCACCTCTAAGCTTAAAATCTATCAATTTAATACTTAAAACTTCAAGAAAACAACAATGATAACTTTCTAAAACTTTAACAGTTTTACAAATTGATATATGGGCTAGCTAGATTAAGCTCACATGATCTCAAAAACATAAAAATTCTAAAAAAAAAAAAAAGAGAGACTAAATTAAACTAACCAAATTGAAGCTTAAAGATGATAGAACCCTAGCTAAAACTTCCTCCTCTTCAATTTCAATGTTCAATGATGGAGAATGAGAAAGATGAAATGCTTTCTCTTTCCCCACTTTATGTTTTATTTCCTAATTTAATTTAGTTTACATTTTATTTAATTTATATTTTTTATAACATTTTTGCTATACACTTTTAATAAGCTACCGTCCATTCATTCTTAAGTGGTATAATTATCACTTTAATCCTTGATCCATTTCTAATTATTAAAAATTCACAGTAATTAAACTTTTACTACTTTTATAATTTAGTCCTTATACCTTAATTAATAACTAATTTGACAAAATTGCCTATCCAAAATTCAATTCACTTATAATATAACTCCGTAAATATTTAATAAGTATATTTACAGGTTTGGTTCATGGAAACAGGGTCCAGAAATCGAATTTTTGGCCACCATTGACTTTTAAGTCGTTACAACTCCAGTAAAACTAGAGTTACCATGGTTAATATTTGTAATCCTAAGGTATAAAGTTTGAATCCCTTAGGACTCTCATCTTGTAGATAAGCTTTAATCTTGACCGTCGATGTGATTTAAACTATATTGTTGGATCTGGGGGAGCTCAACTATAAGGTATTCTCCCTCATTTATAATCATTCCATTGTACTTCATTCTTGAGCTAAATAATATTTTTGAGAGCATTTACTCAAGCACTTGGTGTGCTATTATTCTCTTGTGGCTTTTATGTTCGATTCAAGTCCATTTGTCTTTTCGAGTTGCTTCTGCTTTATTTTAGTGCCTTAGAAAATTTCCTTTATTAATTCTTATTTTCGAGAATAAGGCTGACTTAGGTGGATTTGAAGTAAAGAGATCAACTAATACCCGTGATACTAGAATGAAGATAGGGGTTGAACCCCTTGATTTATGAACTGATACAGATCGAGCTAAAATAATCAATTGCACTAGTTGAGCTATTTTTTTCTTTGTATTTTTTTACATTTTTTATGAATTTGTTAATAATTTATTTGATTGAATTGAATGAACCGATCAAATAAGAATTGGTGGCCTAATCGATTCGACCATTAGTTCGATTTTGAAAATCTTGATCAAAACCATGAAGTTCAAGATGCTCACACCAGTTGAAAAAATCCAAGATAAGAGGAAGAAAAAAGAAAGAAAATATAAAATAATATAGTTTAGGTACCAAAGTGAGAAAAATAGTATAATTTAAATACCAATTTGTAGTTTAAGCTTTTCTTAAAAAGTAGACTTAGGACTAGATTGACATTGTTATAGTAGTTCTGTAACATCCTAAATTTCTGGGCCTATGCGTTTAATGGGTGGATATGTTTAATGTGTTAATCTAAGTGTTAGGGGTCCAAATTGGGCTCAGGAATGGGCTGAGACCTCAGTTAAAATATTCTGTTTGGGCATTATAAGTTTTAAAGATAGTTATCTATGTTAAAAATATCAAGATTGGGCTTGTGGCCCAGTGGCAAAATGGTGCCACTAAGAGGGAAGGGAGTTGGCGTCACTGGTAAATGAGGAGGCCCAAGTTTTGGCCACTTGGAGCCCATGTTTTTGGGCCAAATCCGGCATTTAAAGAGGAGCTAGGGGGGCGGCACAAGGCTATTATTTAGGGATTTATTTCATGTTTTAATATATGGATAATTAAGCTGATAAAGGAAGGAAGAGTTAGAGATAATTAAGTCTCTTTTAGATGAGTTAGTAGATTAAGATAAAGGAGAAAAGATAGGATTTATCTGCAAGGTTAGGTAAGTGCCGAAATTTCTATAAATAGGGGGGATAGCTAATCAATTCTGGCATTGGAACCCTACTCTTTCTTCTCTTCCTGTGCCGAAAATTTGAAGGTCATCTCACTTGTTTTCTTTTCTCATCTTTTCTCTTCCAAAAGCCGAAAATCACCATTGTTTTCTCACCTTTTCTTTCTTTTTCTTTGAAATTTCCTTTTAGTCGGATCTTCTGATCTCCATTGTTATTCTTCTCCCATTCACTAAAAGCTGAAACTCCTCATTCAATTCTTCTAAAAGCCGAAAAACACATCTAGTTCATCTTTTCAGGATTTCCTTAAAAAGCTGAAAACTCCTAGATCTTTAATCTTCTACGCTTCAATCTTCTTCTGTGATTGCTGAATCTTTCTACAAGGGATAGCTGAAACCTTCTATAGAGGTAAGTATCGATTTGGGTTTTCTTTTGATCTTTTTCGGCTTTTGGAGACTATAGCCGAATGGTTAAATAGTTGGCTAATCTCGTGTTTTCTCTCATTTGCGGCATTCCGGGATTTGAAGGGGATTCATTTGCTTAGATCTCTAAGTCAGAGTTCAGTAACACTCGAATCGTGTTACTCTCGGGATTTTAAGGTAAGGAGATCTATTATTTTTAGCATATAAATTCGGGTATTTATTAATCATTGGCCGAATGTAGGGGAACCCAAATCTTCGTATTCTTCCGGCTTTTAAGCAAGGTTTTAGACTAAGGGTTGTAGATCCAGATAGTAAGGATTTAACTAAGGGAGTAAAACTACACGATATCAGGTGTGTAACACTTCTACACCATCTAGATCTGGTTGTTAAGTACATGTTTATAAGTTTTATATGTTATGATAAATGTCGAAATCTCGGCTTAACGATGGAAGCCCAAAGTGGGTAAAAACAAATCCTCAGGTTAGTGAATGTTCTGATTAAATGATATAAGTTTATTGATTGTATGTGATTGCATGGGTTGGGTTTGATGACAGGAGGAAGTTATACGTTGTAGCGGTTTATACCGTGATCTGTTGTAGCAGTTTATTTTACCGTGATCTGTTGTAGTGGCTACGGCCATGATCTGATGATGAGCAGCACGACTGCCATCAAGGTGTGTAGCGGTATGGGTTGATTGTAGAAATCCCCAATGGTGTGAATGGCTGGTACGGGGGCGTGTAGCGGATGGACACCTAGGATTTGGGTTGGGCTTTGCATACTATTTCTGTTATATATATATATATATATATATATATAATCTTTTATTATATTGTTTTATGGGGCTAAAGCCCAAATCTAATGGTGCATGAGGGTTACACACTGAGTCTCGCGACTCACCCTTTTAATTTAACTATTTCAGGTGACACCTAGTACATCGGACCGGGTTGGAGAGGAACGCGAGGTGGCCATGCAAAAGAACAATTGGATTCAACAAAAAGGCTTTTTAGTTTAATGCTTTATATCTTTAAATAATGGGTTTTAAATCTCGTTGTAATAAGGCCATGGGCCACTAGTTTATATTTTGTTTTATTATGGGCTTTTATTCCTTTTAGTTGTTTAAATTTTTATTTTTAATTGAACTAAGGCATGTATTTAAATTTAGGTTTTTAATTCATAAAGGCGTATTTTATTTAAACTATCAATTATAATTTTTTCCGAATAAAAGGTTAAACTTCAGCAAAATATTTTCTGAAAATACGACAGGTTTTACAAAATTTTTCTTAGTAACATACCAGATTCGGTCGTGGTGTTTGGGCCGGGTTTGGAGTGTTACAAGTTCAAAAGTGTTTTTGAAAAGCTGCACTTGAAAAAATGCGATGAAAAATTATAGTTTGTTAATTTCAAATATTTCGCATCATTGTCTAAAATTATGATTAAAAGTTAAAATATCTATTTTAAACATGATAATGAAAAGTAAAATAAGAGTGACAATTTCTATTAGTTCAGTAATAACAATTACTATTAAATTAGCCCCAAAACATGCATCTAACAAATTTAACTATGCATAACTCATCACATATCCATTCTTAAACATCTTAAAAATATTAGGCTAGTTAATTTATGAAAAGCAAGACCTAGCCTTAGCATCCTTTATTTTTTATTTTTTGTGAATTATAAGAGAAGAGTAAAATTTTAACAACAATGTAATTAATGAGGCTCAAATACATATCACACTTGAAACAGTAAACAATTTAATCACCAGGCCGAATTTCTTAACAATTTTATTTAATAAATACAAAATGATATATTAAATGGGTTAGGGTCCAAACCCCAAGGTCCAGCTATTATAATTAGATTCACTTTAACATGCAAATTTCCTTTTTAAAAATATGGAAAATAAATGCGTCATCAAACCTCGCGCCTTCAGTCATTGGCGCTTTTATTTTATTATTTTTTTATAATCCCTTACAACTCAAATTTATTTTATTTTTTTAGACAAATAGAATTTTCACAAACTATTTATAAAATGTGACTTTTATAAATATATTCATTCAAATTCAATAAATTTTAAAAAAAATACTTATAGTAATAATAATACATATTATTATATTAACTAAAGAATAACAAAATCCCTTAAAACTTTTTTTATGAAAAACAACAATTTCATTTTGGATAATTATTACTTTTTAAATAATAACATAATAACAATATATTAAACTAAAGTGAACAAAAAACACCAGAAACTTTGTCTTGTCTAAAAGTGTTATTTAACTCCATAGGCACATATTCGACCACTTGTATACCCTCCTCCTCAGCAGAAGACATTTTGGCTATAAGATTAGAAACTTGATTACACTACTTAGACATATGCCTTATAACCCATTGATTTCTGCTTTGTAGCATTTGTTGAATTCGTCGAAATAAAGTTGAATTCGAGGACACAGAGTAACCTTCTTAAATAGCTTTGACGACTTCAAAGCAATCTGTTTGAATCAAAACCTTATCATACTCCTTTTTTTTTAAACAAAAGTAAACCATCTTATATGCCTCATAACTTAGCATAAAAAATTGAACAAGCTTCCAACTCATGGTTAAACCCAATACCATCACCAGAGGCTAACCATGTACTCACATTCCTCGTCCCATCGGTATGTAGATAAACAAAGTTACTTGATAATGATTAATTTTGAGTATCAATACGCCTATAAGGTGATCTATCCTTATGAGAACAAGTGAATTTAAAAATTTGATAAAAACATTTAATTAATATTTTAAAAATAAATATCAAATAAGAAATAAAAATATCAAAATAATAATCTTTTTATTTTAGTCTTTGAATTGCAATAATTAAGAAAAATTAAACAGACAATTTAAACGGAAATAACGGGAAGGTTAACGACCCAAAAGAAAAACTCCAACGTAGATTCCCTGTTTAGTCCAAAGCTGTCGGCAATAATTACACGTGTCAACCTCTCACGAGTTCTCCAACCGCAGTTCACGCTCCTCTTAACTCTTTAAATCTCTTTCTTTTTCAAGCCAGCGTATTTTAGCATCCCGGCGCACCGAAAAAAGAGACGCCCATTTCACTTTTAAAACAAAGGTCTAATTCAAGTTTTAGTCCCCCTCCTATGATAAAACTAATAATTTAATCTCCTTATTTTAATTTGATATAATTTGACTCATTTACTTTTAGATTATTACTAGTGAGTCCAAAATGACAAAAATATGCATCAATGTAGCAAAAGCGATGATGCTAAAATTTTATCATTACTTGAAAATCATCCAATCATATTAAATTGATAATAAATTTACATATTTATTAATAAAATTATTTAATTTTTTTTACAAAATCTCTTTGATAGTACCAAATATGGGTCTTACCATTTTTGATATATTAATAAATATTATAAATGTTTAATTACGAATTAGTCTTTCAACATGTTGATTAAATCTCAAATTTTAGTATAATATATCAAAAAAAAAAAAGAGTAAACTATACACAAGGTTATTAAACTATTAGTAAGTTAAGTTTTGGTCATTTAACTTTAAAAAATTATAAAATAATCACTGAATTATTTGAAAGTCTTCATTTAAGTCACTAAACTATTCAAACATTTTTATTTAAGTCATTGGACTGTTAAGGTTTTTTTTTTCAAAATCTGGCTAATAAACTCCAAGAGACAATTTGATGGTGGATTAGTATCCATCAACGAGTAGAAGAATATACCTTAAATTCAAGTCAAAGATTGAATAAGAAAGTTTTTTGAATTTTGGTTTGTATATTCGTAACATTCAAAGTTATTTTTAAAAAAAGTTAGATTGTAGAAGTAAAGGGGAAGGAGAACTTTTGACTTCTGTAAGTGATGTAAACAAAGAAAGTTTTACAATAACGATTTTAAAAGCTTAATGACTAAAATGAAAATTTTTAAATAACTTAGAGACTATATTTTAATTTTTGAATTTCTTACACGGAGTTTACCCAGAAACAGAACAGTGAGAACTGAGCCTAAAGCTAAAAACACTTAAAACGTTGTCAGTCCACTCTTTCCTCTTCTTTAATCCCACAATCAAATTTGGAAATCCCAAATTTTGTCTTTTTGTTTTCAATTTTCCATGTCTTTCTTCTCTGTTAAACAACCTTAGAAACTCATTTCCTTAATTACCAAACATAAAAAAAGAAAACCTATTTTTAAACAACAAAAGAAAATGGTGTCTCCTGAGTTTTCTCTTTCGCAGTTTTCTCCAATGGCGAAACCTCGAAACCGGTCGTTTTGGTGTCTGTCCGATAGTTTCCTTTACTGCGGCGGTGTCTTTTTAGCTATCTTATTAGTATGTTCATTTTGGTCGTTTTTCACACCGACCCTCAACTTCAGCTCCGCCATTACCGACCCGTCGTCTGCGGTCAGCTGTAAGGAAAGTGGGTTCGGAGTTAACTTAAAATCCGATCCGAAAGACCTGACCTTTTACGACGACCCAGAGCTGAGTTACTCCATTGAAAAGCCGGTGAAAAACTGGGACGAAAAACGGAAACAATGGCTAAACCATCACCCATCGTTCGCCGCCGGCGCAAGTGAAAGAATCGTCGTCGTAACTGGGTCACAACCGAAACCATGTAAGAACCCCATCGGCGACCATTTACTATTACGTTCCTTTAAAAACAAAGTAGATTACTGTAGAATCCATGGATACGATATTTTTTACAACAACTTGTTATTACACCCGAAAATGGGGTCTTATTGGGCGAAATTACCAGTCGTTAAAGCAGCCATGTTGACTCACCCTGAAGCTGAGTGGATCTGGTGGGTTGACTCGGACGCGTTGTTTACAGACATGGAGTTTAAGTTACCTTTACAAAGGTATAAAAACCATAACTTGGTCGTCCATGGTTGGCCTGAGTTGATTTACGATAAAAAGAGTTGGACCAGTTTGAATGCTGGGGTTTTTTTGATAAGAAACTGTCAATGGTCAATGGATTTGATTAAAACATGGTCTAATATGGGACCAATTAGCAAAGATTACAAAAAATGGGGTGAAATTCAACGATCAACGTTCAAAGACAAGCTTTTCCCTGAGTCAGATGATCAAACGGCTTTGATTTACTTGTTATATAAACACAAAGAGAAATATTATGATCATATATATTTAGAAGGTGAGTTTTATTTTGAAGGGTATTGGGTTGAGATCTTTGGAAGGTACGAAAACACGACGGAGATGTACTTAGAGATCGAGAGAGGGGCGGCGGAGTTAAGAAGGCGACATGCAGAGAAAGTTAGTGAACAATACGGTGCGTTTAGAGAAGAGTACTTGAAAAGTGCTGGAAATGGTAAAGGGAGCTGGAGGAGACCATTGATCACACATTTTACAGGGTGTCAACCTTGTAATGGTGATCATAATAAGATGTATGATGGTGAATCATGTTGGAATGGGATGGTTAAAGCTTTGAACTTTGCTGATAATCAGGTTTTGAGGAAGTATGGGTTTATACACCCTGATTTACTAGATTCCTCCACTGTTAGTGAAGTTCCTTTTGATTACCCTGCTGATGAAGGACCATGGTGAAAAAAAGCATAAAAGGTTTGGGTCCTTATTGAAATTTAAGAAAGTTTTAACAATGCATGTGATTTATGTGAAAGGTGTTTGCTTTTCATTATATTGCCTTGAAAGTGTTTGAAGTAATGCATGATTGAAGGATTAATTATATTTGTTTTACTTTTATGATGGAGCAATGATGTTGGTGTTTTGGGGTAGGTGGGGGACTTTAGTGGGGGGGTTTAGCGGGGATTAAAGGGTGTTTTTGAGTGGTACTTTTTGACTAAATTTATGGGGGCTTTTTTGCAAGCATGCAAGAAACTAACAAAATTCTCTTGTTCCCTTTGGCAAATGAATAGACTCATTTGTCAACTAGTTCTAAGGTTTGGTTTGGTAGGAACCTATTAAGAAATTCTTTTGAATTAGGTAGAATTTTTATGTTACCTATCTGGGGAGTTCATATATTGGTGGGTATTATTTTCGTGGTTAAAATATGTTTTAGGTCCTTATACTTTTTTACATATTTCAAATTTAGTCCCTCTATATTCTGTTTGGTTTATATGCAAGTCCAACTGTTGATACAATTAAAATTATCTGTTAAATTCAAGTTTATTATCTTCTTAAAATGGGAAATTCATGAAATTTTCATATGATTAATGATTTTAATTTGATGTTGAAAGTTTTGTGTTTAGCTCCATGTCTTTGTGTATGCCCTCTCATATGTACTCGAGATGTTAGATATAAGTATGTGTGTAATATCTATATACATATATTGAAGATTATATTTATATCCGAATATGTGTCGAAATTGATGATATTTTTTTTTGTTAAACAGTGAATCATAGCCATGCCTCTGCTTATCTTTTCGCGTTACTCAGATTCCGTTGAAAGTTACGAACAACTGCAATTGATTCGGACTCTGATACTTCACGAACTAGTGTGTTACAACAGTTATAGTTGAATTTGAGACACAACATACGACATAAGTTAGTCCATTTGACATCATAACTTTACGACTTTGTTTCATAATTTTGGATTTTGGGTGTAAATGTTGATATGGTGATGGGATTTATAGAAAAGTGGTACGGAAGTTTTAGGAATAATGTCATATTTGCTATCTGTACTTTTATAAAATATTTAATGTGATACATGTACTTTGAAAATGTCTAATGTGGTACCTGAACTATCAATGTGTTTTATTATAGTACTTGTATTTTCATTAAAATGTCCAATAGGCGGAACTTTCAATGTGTTTTATTATGATACTTCTCGTTGTTATAAACATCGTTAATGAATTGTTAAACCAACTAATGAAAACTTAACAAGTACGAATTTATTTTTCCAAATCATTAAATCTACATGGATAATTTAACCTAATGTGAAAACTAAATAAAACAAAGAAAAATCAAATTACATTAAAATAAATAAATAACTAAACATATGGTTAATATAAAAGTACATATTAAACTATCCGTACAATATTATTAGACATTTTATGAAAATACATGTAACATAATAAAACACATTGATAATTCATGTACCAAATTAAATATTTTCAAAATACAAGTACCATCATTAAATATTTGTAAAAGTATAAGTACCAAATGTGACATTATTCCAAAGATTTATGGTTTTAGGGTGATAATATAAAGACAATGTTGATAGCATATGATGATTTGGCCTGGGTGTCGTTTTCTTGATTTCATTTTTGTAGCTTGAAAACCTCCATTGATTTTGCCATGATCACATGCATGAATGGTGTATTACCTGGTTTTCGAGATTGTAAATTGGAACTCTTTTTAGTGTTGGAAAGTGTAATAAAACCCAATAATTGACATGATAACCTTCACAGCACATGGATCAAGTAAAGGGAATCAGAAACGGCCAATTGTACCTGCAAATGATGTCCTATATTTGGAAACTTGATTCAATCAATTTGAATATAAACTTAACTTTATATAATTTGATTATAAAAAGTTAATTAATTAGTTTTCTTAATTCGAGCTCGAATTAGCTTAATTTTAGTTGATTTGAATTTGAAATAACTCAAATCATTTGAGATGAATCAAATCTGAAATTAGAATTTAAAATGTTTCACAATTGTAGAAATTTAATTTGAAAATTTAAATTTTAAATTTGAATGATTTGAATCTAAATGAATTAAATCTCAAAATGACTTAAGTTTGAAATGACTCAAATCAAAATGTATTGTATTCTGTATTAATTGATTCAATCCAATTTAATCGACCAATCCACAACTATAAGGTAAATCATTGATTTAATCAAATTAAATCCAAAATGAATTCTTTAAAGAGTAAGAAATCAAGACATATACTTAAATTTTGTTATTAGTCTGTAATTATTGATTTAATTCCTTTAATTTAATTTGGTCATTTTGAATTTTTGTATTTTTTTAATTGGTCATTTTTATTTTATATTTTTCGAATTTTAAACTTTAATTCAGACTCAAACGAGTAATTAGATCTAGTTGGTTAAATTTTGCCATTAGTCCTATATTATTCTTAAAGTTGTAAATTTAGTTCATCTTATTTAATTGGATCATTCTTAATCTCTATACATTTTAAAATTTTAAAATTTTAATATTGACGCAAACAACAATTGTTAAATATATTAACTTGCTTTTTATTATTATTAAATAATAATATATAAAATAATAAACTAACATGTCATTACACATATAATAATATAATTATTGCATTAAACTCTTAAAATAGTAAATTTTAATAAATTCAATAATTACTATTTGACCATAACCGAAAATTTATGTTTCAAAAAGTACATAAATTAAAATTAACCAAATTACATACATAAATTAATACTAGCATAGTATAACCTGAAAACACTTTACAAAAGATTATCAGACTTGTTATAATCTTTTTATTGAAGCTCAATTCGAGCAACCTGATGTTTTACCTTATTATTAAAAGAAAATTTTAAATTAATATTGACATTCTATAATTAATTTAATATTAATTATTTAATAATAATATGAATAAAGCAAACACAAATTCACAAAGTAATTGTTAAAGGTTAGATTAATATAGAGGTGTTCATGAGCCAGGTCGAGACTATGCAATGTATTTAGATAAAATTTTCAAGTTTGGGCTGGCTCAAAAAATGAGTTTACTTTTTTGCTAAAGTCTAGCCCGGTTTAAGAAAAGTGAACTTGGACTTGACATGGATCGACCATATTTGATTTTTTAGATTATTTTTATTTAAAATTGATTTTTTTAAAAATATAATACACTAAATGTACTAAAAAGGCTAAAATAAAAGTTTTCTAACATATTAAAAATACACTAAAAAGTATTTATATTAAAAATACTACCATAAATATAATAAATATTTTATTATATTAAAAAAACCAAATAAATATAATAAATATTTTATTGTATTAAATATAAATTTTAAAATTTTATATTTTGGGTTGGGTACTTTAGTTGGGTAAATTTTTTGTAGGTCTTGGATAATGAATTTAATTGTTACTGGATTAATGGTTTAATATAAATATATATAATTATTATTTAACATATATAATTAATATAATATTATTTTAAAACATAATATTTGAGACAGGCTTGGGCCAAAAAATTCTTACCCAGAGTTTGGCTCACATAGAAAACAGACCTCATATTTTGTCCAAACTCTCCTAATTTTCAGGCGAGCCTTCAGGAAATTTATTAATAGTATGAAAGTTGCCACTTCCCAGACTCACTACAGGAAATTTATTATATAGGTGCGTTTTCTTTTTTACCTTTAGTCGCGCTTTAAATGTCGCAAAAACAATGATTTGAAAAAATAAAGCTTGAGTCTATTGTAGCAAATCTAACAAAAATGCTCTTTACTCCACAAATTTCCGACAACGATGGGGATGGTGATCCTCATCCTTACAATGGTCGAATCTTGGATCGTATTAAGGGCATTCTTTTCAGAGAAATGGAACTGACGGTAATCGTCAAACTTCTAGGGCGTAAAAATCGGTTACAACGCCTTCCATAATCGCATTCTTTTTCTTTGGAAACCTGTGAATCCTATTCGTTTAATGGACATTGCTAATGGCTATTTTTTGGTTAAATTTCAGGCTTCTGATGATTATAACAGAGTTTTGACGCTGGGCCCTTGGATCGTTTATGGACAGTACCTGACTGTTCAACCGTGGACTAAACATTTTAGTCCTTCGCAACCTTACCCTAGTGTGGTGCTGGCCTAGATTCGTTTGTCGAGTCTCCCAGGATACCTCTATAAACGAAAAATAATTGAAGCCATTGAGGGTCTCATCGGGAAGGTGGTCAAACTTGATGTCCAGACCGATAATCAGACCGAAGGCCGGTTTGCTCGATTAGCTGTTTACCTTAATCTGGAAAAGCCGTTGCTTTTCAGGTTATTATTGACGGTGCTGTCCAACGTGTAGAATCTGAGGCTCTTCCGACAGTGTGTTTCGCTTGTGGTAAGTACGGGCACGTTAAAGAGACGTGCCCATCGGTTGTGACGGACAAAAACCCTGCGGTTTTATTGAACATAGCTGATAAATCTCATGATGACTCGTCGAACATGGTGGCCTTTCCTCCCGGGGGTAGCATGGATGATGAAACAACCGATTCAGGCAGCAGAGAGAAGGGATCGGAGTTTGGGCCGTAGATGTTGGTAAAAAAAAAAATCATCACGACGGGGGAAGCGGGATCCTTCGGCGGAGGTTATGGTGAAACAAACTAAAAACCCATTAGGGTCCAAATTTTTGGCGTTGCTAGAGGAGAAGGAATCAAGTGTAGGTTCGGGGTTGTCTGTTGGAGGAATTTCGGGGGAAAAATCAAATGTTGTGATGGCTGCTAACTTAAGGAATCTTAAACCTAGGGTTAATAAAAAAGGAGATTGGGTTTCTTTAATTGATGCAGGCCATGGTAGCAATGTGGGGTTAGGCTCATCTAGGGGGCCTGTTATGAGTGATAACTTGGGCAGTTTTGGAGTGGAAAGTTTGGGCCGAAATCCCAAAGATTCTTTAGATAAGTCAATAGGGAAAAGGCCTATGGGGATGGGTGGGCTTATTAAAAATAATGGGGGTCTTATTGCTAAAATGCCTATTACTAATTTGTCCTCTTCTTTTTCCGCATGTTCGAAGCAAGAAGGCTTACAAAAAAATATTTCAATTGATGATGCAAGCATTTAAGTCAATTTGGATTCTAGGGACCAAGCTAATATTGAAGCTGGAGATCTAGAAAAAATTAAAGCGCATTACAATCCTGTGTTTGACGAATCTGAAGGATTCATTGTTCCTATATCCGATAACACACTTGATCCAGGTAAGCACTCAGCAGTAACTTTTAAAGAAAATGTTCAATCTAATCAACAGGTTAAATCGGGCTTGTGATCAGTGAAATTCTTGGATTCGGCCTCGGGTTTGAATTTAACAGGCCCTAAAGACCGAAGGAGCGGTGCTAGAGACAGTGGCAGCTGAAGTAATTGAAAGATCTCTTTCGCTTTACGGGGTCGAGGGAATCGTTTTAAACCTGCTGGGAACACGCGTGTAATGACCCAAAAGTCAATGAAGTCAGAAACGGTGGTTTCAGAATATTGTTTCCTATGATAGGATCAGTGAATATTATTTATTAATATTTGGGAGGATATTACAGAATTATATTGAAGTTTGGTCTAATAATTTTAATTATTGAAAGTTAGATAAGATACAAGTATATCAGTTCTAAAGTTGATGGTTTTGGAAATTGTGGTATTGGGATCTTGTTTCCCTAAATCGGACTCATAAATATTTAATAAAAATATTTGCAGAGTTATATTAGAAGTGAATTAAATTTTGGTTATGTAATTTTGACGAAAGAATGTTTAACTAGAGTACATGGGCTTAATAGCGTAATTGAATAAAGTAGGATTTATAAACAAAATTAAATATATAGGACTTACGAAATAAATAGACCATAATATATGCGATCTTATTAGTGGTCGGTCGGTTATGACTTTATTATATATGTCTTTGAATATATATTATAAAGTTTAATTATTATTATGTTAACTAATAGAATAATGTAGTGAACGGTGGTGGGGGCTTAAAAATGTTTTAAATGTTAGAAATTTATTATTAATAAATAGTTATAATATAAAAACATTTTTATAATAGAACATAGTGAGTGGGGGAATGGAAAGAGAGGAAAAATCATTTTTTTTTTCTTTATTCTTCATGCAAATCGAAATAGAGGGGGTGAAGAGAACTTTCGGCGTTGGGGCTGAAATTTTTACAAGCTTCAATTGGTTAGTATGTCCTAGTTCTTTTTTCTTGAATTGTATGTTTATGGAAACCTAATAGCATGAACTAGAATACCCATATTGAAATTTGTGGAATGATTGTAGTTAATAGAAATTACTATGGTAGAAAATTTAAGTTTTTAATATTATTTTGGTAGATTTTTAAGGTTGGAAGTGAAGTGAGATTATTTGTAAAGTAAATTCATGAAATTGTACATTGAGGAAAATATGGGGGTTAAATTGTTTATTTATGTGAAATTATCAATGTATAAAAAAAATATCATTGAGATATTTTGAAGTCTTTTTTTTTTGAAAGAGTTTTGTTTGGGTGCTTGACGTTGAATTTATGTTATTTTATAGAGTAAAAATTTTTACTGCATTTAAAAATTAGAGATTTAATTGAGTAGATTATAAATGAGTTGTTAAATTAGTAGATAATTGGAGTGGAAGTGTTATTAAATTAGGGATTTAATAACACTTCCACTCCAGTTAGTCCAATAATATATGTTAAGTTATAAAATTCAAGAATTTAGGGATTGTTAATAAATTATATGTATATTTGGTTAATTATGGAAATGGTAAATTCAAGGATCAAATTGTGAATTAATTGAAAGTATGAGTTGCTTTGAACCTTGTGGAATAATTGGTTGTAATAGGACTTTCTTGATTTTAATTAAATAATATGATTTATAATTGGGGATTTAATTGTATCGAGGGTAAATGTTGAGTGTAAATAAGTAAAAATGTAATTAAATGGTAGAATGGTTTGAATTTGAACTTGATATGGTATTTGAATTAGTTAATAAATTGATTTATTATGTTTTGATCGTGAAACGAGTAGATCAATTGTAAATCAGGGGAAAGAAAAGGTTGTGGAATAATCATCTGCGGTTTTAGGTAAGTTCGTAGTCCCCAAACGCGAACTTTATAAAATGTTTTAATTAATCAAGTTGCTACTTGATGCCTTAATTTATATCCCTAATGTAATTTTTAATTAAATTGAATGGAAGTTTATGGAGGTATACGTTAATTCAATTGAGTGGAGGTTTATGGAATGTGACATTATGGAATAAATTAATGTATGATTAGTAGATAATTAGAGTAGAAGTGTTATTAAATTATGAAATTTGATATTGAGTTATGAAAATGTAAAAAAAATTATGGACTTGCAAATGAATAATTGACATTGTCGATTCATTTGACTAGCACTGGGCTCAAATATCGTTGGTTTATCCAACTAGAGCTGCGCTCATTAATTAATCGCCGGTTTATCCAACTAGCGCTGGGCACAACTTTTGTCAGTTTATCTGACCAGTGCTGGGCACACATTCGTCGGTTTATTTGACTAGCGCTGGGTACACATTCGTCGGTTTATCTGACTAGCGCTAGGCGCAAATATTGTTGGTTTATCCAACTAGAGCTAGGCTCATTAATTATACGTCGGTTTATCCGACTAGAATTAGGCGCAACCTCCGTCAGTTTATCTGACTAGTGCTGGGCACACATTTGGCGGTTTATCCGACTGGCGCTGGGCGCAAACTCTTTCGCAAATTATCTGCTAGGCACCGGGTGCCATGTATCAACTAGACTATATAGCAAGGTTTTATGAATGATTTAAGGAGGATGGTTATAGGTATTACTAAAGAAGGTTATGTTTACTTATGTATATACATTTATTCATTAGAAGATATGATATATTCTTGAGTTAGATTATTAAAGTTGTGAAATAAATTCAAATGCTTTAGATATACTTGTGGTTATTCGAATAAGTGAAGTTGCTTAATGTGAATTGGTTTGTGCCATAGTATAAGTAAATTGTTGATTGATCTATGTGAAGCTATTTATATAACAAGTGATGTGAATTGAGATATATATTCAAACCAACCAAAGGTGAATACTTGTGAAAATTGAGTATAACATGAAATAAGGTGATGAAATGCATGAAATTGAAATGGTGATATATTGTAATTGTATGTTTAGATAATAGTATGATGATATAATTCAATTTGAGCATTCATGTATTGTATCATGTCTTAGAATGTTTGGATTATAGAAATATCACTGAGTTTTACTCAGCGTACAATTTTGTTCTCTGTGCGCAGGTTAGCTACTCTCTTTTGATCGTCGACTCAGCATCCAACAACAACAATCTCGATCTCAAGTGTGGTGATGTTTAATTTTGTAATGGCATATACCTAGGATGTATTTGGTTGTTAGTTGTTTTGTGAATGTGACGTAAATTGAGTTATAGATATATGTTTATGGTTGAAGCTAAATGTTAGTATGCGTTTTGACCAAAGGCTTGATATGTGTATGAAACTTAAAGCTTGGTGTCTTAAGTAGCTTTATGTTAGGCTAAATTAAGTGATTTTGGTATGCTTTAAACTTTGATTTGAATGATGCACTGTTGATGTGTTTTGATGATATATAAATGTGGTACCAATGAGGGTACATTGGTTTAAGGCACATTTTAGGTCCACACGGCCAGGCACACAGGCGTGCGAGGCCATTTCGAAGGGTACATAGCCTGGCACACTGGTGTGTGGCTTGGCCGTGTAACCCAAGTCAGTGAGTTACACGATGGGCTGGGACATGGTCGCGTATCCCTGCTTCGAATGCCCACACGGCCTAGCCACACGGCCGTGTGAACCTTGTAGTAAAAAAAAAAAGTTTGCAAATTCTTCTTTAACTTTTCAAATGATTTCTATTAGTCCCAAAATGTTTTTAAGGGAACTTTAAAGCTCGATTTAGGGACAATTCACATTTTAATGATGGAATTAGAATATGCTTATGATTACTTATGAATTGGTTGTTAAATGCTTTGATTGACTAGTAATATTCCGTAACCCTACTCTGACGACGGATAGGGGTTTGGGGTATTACAACGCGTATTCCATTAGCTGAGTCTATGAAGGCGATGGTGGAGCTCTTATCTCCTCAAATTCTCAGTAAGAGTTCGAATGCCGAGCTAGACAGTGCAGTTTCAAATTCGGAAGACAATATTGGCCTTGAAAGTTAGGTATGATCTCTTAATTTTTATCTTATTTCATGAATATTACTATCTTTTCGTGGAATTGTCAGGGTTGTGCAAACGTTAAATTTCTTAAAATTTTTCGGGAATACAATATGAAGTACAAACTTGATATTGTTAGTTTGCTCAAACCGAGAGTTAGTGGGGCCAAGGCTGACAACATTATTGCTAAGTTGGGATTCCAGTATTCTCATCGCATGGAGGCGATCGACTTTTCTGGGGGTATTTGGCTAGTATGGAGAGATTTCGTTCGCCTTGAGGTGGTCCGTAGCCATCTGCAATTTATTTTGACTCGGGTTTGGCAAATGTCTTCTTCACATCCTATCTTCATCTCTTTTGTCTATGGTAGTCCTAACAGGCAAACGCGCCAATTTCTTTAGAATGATTTGATGTCTACTAATCCGCTTGGTCAGAATCCATGGATTGCTATTGGTGATTTCAACGCAATCCTTCATCTTCTGAGAAATCTGGTGGCCTCTCTAGGGGCAGGGGATGCCCACATTTTGGTGACTTTGTTGATTTAGCTGAGCTTCATGATTTAAGGTTCAAAGGCCCACACTTCACTTGGCATAGGGGCTCTCTGTTCGAGAGATAAGACCGTGTTTTGGGAAATGAAGCTTGGATCTGTAATTTTCCTAACAGCATGGTTTCTCACATTCCAAAGATTAAGTTGGATCATCAGCCTCTCCTTTTGGTTTTGAACCCGAGTATTTCTCTTCCCCAAGGAAGACCTTTTAGATTTTTGGCTGGATGGGTTGAACATCCAGATATTAATGGTTTTTTGAAAGAAAATTGAGATTTCTCTAGTAATATGTCTGATTCTCTTGGTAAGCTCACTCAAACTTAGGGAGTGGAATAAACATGTTTATGGTAATATTACCACTCGCAAGAGAGAACTTATCAAAAGAATTGCCAACATCCAGAGGAAAAGAGATTACTCTAGTCCTTACCGCTTAAATCAGGTGGATTTGTCTCTTTGCCAAGAACTTGATAGTGTACTTCATCACGAAGAACTTCTTTGGAAGCAAAAAAGTGATGTGTGACTGGTTGAAATTGGGTGACCGAAACACCAAGTTTTTCCATACTCGTACTTTGCAAAGGAGAAAAAATAATCGTATTACTGCAATTCACAATTCTGATGGTAATTGGATCTACGACCCTAAGGCCATTGAAGGTGAGGCGAACAAGTTCTTTCAAAGATTGTATAGAGAGATTCTTGAGCCTTTGGGTATTTTACCTCCTAGCTTTCCTCAGCTTGATCCAATTGATATTAGTTTTTTGGGGAAACCGATGTCGAACGTGGAGATTAAGGAGGCTCTTTTTGATATGGCACCTCTTAAAGCACCAGGTAGTGATGATTTTCATGCCATTTTCTTCCAAAAGTAGTGGGACACTATTGGGGGTGCGGTTTGTGATTGGTTCAGGAAGGTATTCGATAGAAATTCTATTGACCCTGGTCTGAATAATACCTTGATCGTTCTTATTCTGAAGGTTCAGAATCCTGAAGTTTTTGGTCAATTCCGTCTAATAAGCCTTTGCTCTATTCTCTACAAGTTGACGATGAAGGTAATTGCTAATCGTTTTAAGCATATCTTCCCTAAAATTATTGCGTAGGAACAGACTGCCTTTATTGCAGGAAGAAATATTAACGAGAACATTATCTTAGCACAAGAGGTAATTCATACTATGAGAAGTCAGAAAAAATGGAAATGGATGGCGATTAAAATTGACTTGGAGGAGGCTTATGATAGAGTTAGTTGGGAGTTCATTTACGCTTCTCTCTGAGCGGCAAGTATCTACGATTATCTCAAAAATGTTATTACATCCTCTATCTTTAATTCTACTATGCAGGTTATGTGGAATGAAGCTCCGTTATCTAAATTCGGACCTGTTAGAGATATCCATTAAGGATGTCCTCTTTCTCCCTAACTTTTTGTGCTCTGTATGGAGTGGCTTGGTCATTTGATTCAGTCTGCTATTTCGGAAGGAAAGTGGAGCCCTATTTGTTTTTCTAGACACGAGCCTACTATCTCACATTTGTTTTTTGTTGATGATTTGGTTATCTTCAGTAAAGCAGATTCGAAGCATGGTAGAGTTTTGAAAAACATTCTGGATAGATTTTGTGCGTTATCTGGGCATAAAATTAATGCTAGGAATACCAACATTTTCTTTTCTAAAGGCGTGGATGAATCCACTGTGGATACGATCAACACTATGTTTGGCTTTCAGTGTGTTCATAATCTTGGTCATTATCTTGGAGTTCCTCTTTTTCACTGGAGGGCCACTAGTAGCACTCTTCAGTTCGTGGTGGAAAAAGTGCGTGGTAAGTTCCAAAGTTGGGAAGCCAAAAATCTCTTTAGTTGGGCACGCTACTTTAGCTCAATCAGTCCTTTTATCTATTTCTAGTTACTTCATGCAATCCATGATGATACCTAGGAAAATTCGCGATGAGATTGAAAGTTTGGTCAAACAGTTTATATAGGGGTCTTTCGAGAGGAAAAAGATGACTCTGGTGGGTTGGGATTCCATTTGTCAACTAAAAGTATGTGGCGGACTTGGACTGAGGAAACTCCGAGATCAGAATATATCTTTTTTGTTGAAGTTGGGGTTTAAAATAATGTCTGACAAGGAAGCTTTTTGGGTTCATGTGCTTAGATCGAAGTACCAAATGAAGGATGAGTTACTAGTGTAATAGCCCAAATTTCAGTGATGTCAGAAATAGTGGTTCGAGACCACCAAATCTAACAAATGAACTTGTAGATTATATTATTTAATATTTACGAGCCAAATGTAGTTTTTAAAAGATTTTTTGAGATAGTAAATTGTGTTTTATAAAGAATTATTTGGTCAAGAAATTGAGAAAAAGAGGTATCGAGATCTCGGTGTTATAAATCGAGTCATAAATATTTTTATGAATATTTACGGAATGTCAATAAAGTAGTAGTGAAATTTCGTTAGAAAATTTTGATGTTTGGGTGGTTAATTAAATAAAAAGGACTAAGTTGAAAAAGGTGTAAAAGTTGCTAGAAGGATTAAATAGCTCAATTGTCAAATGAGGAAGAACCTAAAGTGCAAATAAGCCCAAAGGAGATATTTTGGGCAGCAATAGCTGAGAAAAATCAGGAAATGGGTGAAATAAGGGCAAAATTGGAAAATTGCTAAAATTAGCTAAATAAAAATGGGACCAAATTGGAATATCTAGAATTCTCTTCATTTCTCTTCATTTTCATCAGCTGAAAAACAACCATGGAAGAGGGTTCAAGCTGGTTTTCATACTCTAGCTTCATGTAAGTTTAATTCTTGCTTTCTCCTTGAAATTTCTATGTTTTTAGACTTTTACAGTTGGGTCCAACTTACTATGTTATTAGTTTTTGATTCTATGACTAATTTTTAAAGTTTCTATAGATGAGTGTTGGAAGCATATAATGAATAAACATAGAATTGAAGCTTTAATTTTGATATATGATGATTTTATCAAGTAAAATTGGTGGAAATTGGTTTTAGGACCTAATTGTAAAAGAGTTTGGAATTAAGGTCTAATGCTAAAGTTCTGATTTCAAGGGTTATGAAGTAGTTTAAAATGATATAATAAGGTATTAATTGAGAAAAATTAGTTCAATTGAGGGGTTAATTGGACAAGGACTGAATTGTATGAACTGTGAAATTTGGGGCAAAATGGAAATCATCACTTTGCACTAAAACAGTTTTGGACAGCAGCAGTAATCTAAATTTGAAAAATAACCAAAAATTGTAGAAATTAAATTAGAGGATGAATAAAATATGGAATTAAATTGAGTCTAGTTTCTTATAGAAGAAATGGTGTAAGCAATAGAATTGTAAATAATGATATATAATAGGTTTTGTGAGACAATGTCAGAATGATTTCGGCTTCTCTTGTTCTGACTTTGGAAAATCATAAAAAATCGGAAAAAAATAATTAGGGGCTTAAATTTATATGTTTAAAATCCTGAATTAGTTTATTTTCAAGAGAAATAAATGGGAACATCATTTGAATTCCGTACAATGAGATAATTAATTTTTAGTGAAAAAGGGTCGGAATTGTCAGACAGCAGAACATGGGTGACTTTAAAGAATAAACTGTACTTATTGGCTAAACCAAAATTTCTAAAAATTTTATGGTAAGAAGATATGTGAGTCTAGTTTCAGGGAAAATTAGTGGATCTTAATTTGGAGTTCTTTAGCTCAAGAAAAAAATAATTTAGTGACTATGATACGGATGGACAGTTTGAATATTCACGTAAATAAATAGTGAAAAATTATAGATAATGTTACTTACAAGTGTGTTATTTATATTAAGGATGTGGATGGAGAGGAGGAGGATGAAGAATATAAGAACGACTTATATATAAATTGATCACATGCCTGCTTATAATTGATAAATGTTGAATTAGAAATGGTATAATGTTTTATTTGGAATATTTATTATGAAATTATGATTAGCGTTATAATACAAAAAAGAAAATTGAACTTATGAGTTTATATGGCTAAATTTTAGTGATCATTTGTTAATTTTATGAACTTCATGATGTATTATTTCATATATATTGATGATAAAATCGTGAATAATGTAAAAGCATGAAAATTGAATAAATGATCAAATTGAGCACTTCAGTTCAGTGACAAGATGAATTGACAGATAAATCCATGGTTTCACCATGGCATAATGATAGTGAAGATGTAAGACCATAGCTGAACTATAGCATTCTAGTGAAAAGACCATAGCTATGCTATGACATTAGCGATTATCAGTGAAATTCAGTGCATACCGGTGCAGATCAATTCTGTAAGATGTTCAATAATTTGACAAAGTTTGGTAAGAGTTACATAGAATTATGTGATATAAGGAAATATGAGTTGATGATACATGAAATATTGATATAATGAATTAACTGATTTATGTTTAGGAAGAAACGACAAGAGAATGATATTTATCATGACATGTAAATATGTGATTATCTTTGATACATATGTGATTATCTTTGATACGTTGATACAAGAAAATTAAGTATGTTGAGACGAGTAATAAATTCAAGTGAGATATGTCGAGAAAAATAAGTATGTTTAAGGACAATATGTTTGATTTTGATTGGTTCCAAATATGAATGCTAGATGAAATAAAATGTCTGATAAATAAATTTGTAACTCCGATAATGCTCCGTAACTCTATTTCGGTGACGGATTCGGGTTAGGAGCGTTACAACCAGTTTGCATTGATAGGGATAGGAGTTCATTTCTCTGGAAATCTCTCTCCAAAATTTGGGCGTTACTTCATGAAAATTTACTTTGGTTTGTTGGAGATGGTCAAAAAATTAAATGCTGGAAAGACAATTTGATTCCCATTATTGGGCCTCTGCTTAGACACATTCCTCCTAATGTTAATCTCAACTCTGACTGCCTTCTACATGAGAAGACTACCGAGGAAGGACTTCGAAATTTTGATATTTTCTGGGTTTGGTTATCAGAAGATGTGATCTAGGCTATTAAGGGTATCCTTCCTCCTCATCCTTCTGAAGGTCCTGATAGAATTTCTTGGAGTCACACTTCGTCTGGTGCTTTTTCTGTTAAAACTGCTTATAAGGCTCTGAAGCAAGGAGACTGGAATCCGAAAGATGAAAAATGGAAGAATGTTGGAAGTTTTTTGGCCCCCAACGGTTTCGTGTCTTTATTTGGACGGCTTTACATGGAAGAATTTTTAGTAATGTGGAAAGAGTTTGGAGGGGTCTTTCGGATGATTCTTCTTGTCTCATTTGTTGGCATCACCCGAAAGATATTTTACACATTCTACGATATTGTCTTGCTGCTAAGGATGTTTGGGCTTAGGTTAATCTAGGTAAGTACCTTTCAAATTTTTTCTCTATTCATTCTCAGGATTGATTTTTTCTTAATATGCAGGATAATAGGTTGATTCACGAAGGGGGAGCTAGTTGGGCCTTTTTTTTTGGACTACTTATTTGGCGTATATGGAAAAATCGAAATTTATACAATTTTCAAGGTAAACCTTGGAGCTCAAAAGAAATAGTTCAAGGATCTTATAGTTGAGCGACCCATTTCTTCTCTTCATCTCGAAAGGTTCCTTCCGGATGCCTTGAACGCTTTTTTGAAGCACATACCACTAAGGAACGGGTCTATCTTAATACTGATGGGGCAGTGCAACTGGATTCTGGACTTGTTGCAGCTGGGGGCGTTGTTTGCGATAATGAGGGAAATTGGATTGTTGGATATCACCGATTCTTTTGTAAATGTTCGATTTTTGATGCAGAACTCTGGGGCATTCTTGACGGTCTCAAACTTGTTCAACAAAAGGGCTATGATCAAGTTATCATTCATTCTAATAGCTTGGAAGTTGTTAAATCCATTCTTGGAAGCTCTTTGTAATAGCCCAAATTTCAGCGATGTAAAAAATAGTGATTCGAGACCACCAAATTTGACAAATAAACTCGTAGATTATATTATTTAATATTTACGAGCCAAATGTAGCTTTTAAAAGGTTTTTGAAATAGTAAATTTTGTTTTATAAAGATTTATTTGATCAAGAAATTGAAAAAAAAGAGGTATCGAGATCTCGGTGTTATAAATCGAGTCATAAATATTTTTATGAATATTTACGGAATGTCAATAAGGTAGTATTAAAATTTCGTTAGAAAATTTTGACGTTTGGGTAGTTAATTAAATAAAAAGGACTAAATTGAAAATGTTGTAAAAGTTGCTAGAAGGATTAAATAGCTTAATTGTCAAATGAGGAAGGACCTAAAGTGCAAATAAGTTCAAAGGAGATATTTTGGGCTGCAATAGCGGAGAAAAATCAGGAAATGGGTGAAATAAGGGCAAAATTGGAAAATTGCCAAAATTAGCTAAATAAAAATGGGACCAAATTGGAATATCTAGAATTCTCTTCATTTATCTTCATTTTCATCAGCTGAAAAACAGCCATGGAAGAGGGTTCAAGATGGTTTTCGTACTCTAGCTTCATGTAAGTTTAATCCTTACTTTCTCCTTGAAATTTCTATGTTTTTGGACTTTTACAATTGGGTCCAACTTACTATGTCATTAGTTTTTGATTCTATGGCTAATTTTTAAAGTTTCTATGGATGAGTGCTGGAAGCATATGATGAATAAACATATAATTGAAGCTTTAATTTTAATATATGATGATTTTATCAAGTAAAATTGATGAAAATTGGTTTTAGGACCTAATTGTGAAATAGTTTGGAATTAAGGTCTAATGCTAAAGTTATGATTTTCAAGGGTTATGAAGTATTTTAGAATGATAGAATAAAGTATTAATTGAGAAAAATTAGCCCAATTGTGGGGTTAATTGGACAAGGACTGAATTGTATGAACTGTGAAATTTGGGGCAAAATGGAAATCAACACTTTGCACTAAAATAGTTTTGGACAGCAGCAGTAATCTAACTTTTAAAAATCACCAAAAATTTTAGAAATCGAATTAGAGGATGAATAAAATATGAAATTAAAGATTATTGAGTCTAGTTTCTTATAAAAGAAACAGTGTAAGCAATGGAATTGTAAATCATGAGATATAATAGGTTTTGTGAGACAAGGTTAGAATGATTTTGGGTTCCCCTGTTTTGACTTTGGAAAATCATCAAAAATTGGAGGAAAATAATTAGGAGCTGAAATTTATATGTTTAAAATCCTGAATGAGTCTATTTTCAATAGAAATAAACAGAAACATCATCCGAATTCCGTACAAGGAGATAATTAATTTTAAGTGAAGAAGGGTCAAAACTGTTAGACAACAGAACGTGGGTGACTTTAAAGAATAAACTGTACTTATTGGCTAAATCAAAAATTATGAAAATTTTATGGTAAGAAGATATGTGAGTCTAGTTTCAGGAAAAATTAGAGGATCTTAATTTGGAGTTCTGTATCTCAAGATCAAAATAATTAAGTGACTGTGACACGGATGAAAAGCTTTAATATTCACATAAATAAATAGTGAAAAAAATTATAGATATTGTTACTTACAAATGTGTTATTTATACTAAGGGTGTGGAATGGAGATGAGGGGGAGGAAAATATATGAATGACTTATGTATAAATTGATCACATGCTCGATTATAATCGATAAACGTTGAATTAGAAATGATATAATGTTTTATTTCAAATATTTATTATGAAAATAAGATTATGATTATGGTATAAAATCGAATTGTAAGTTCATGTAACTTGAATTATATTCTTAAATGTTTGAAACATATTTTTATTGATGTGAATATGATTTGGATGTTTATTGTATGATAATTGATGAAGTATTGATATTCTTGATGAAAATGGAAAATAAATCCCGGTTGAATGAAAGGAATTGATGGTAAAAAGGATCTAACCCGGACGGGTGATCCTGATATAGCCCTCCCGAAGAATATGTGGAAAATGGATTTAGTCCGGACGGGTAATCCGAATTAGGGTTTGAATTTAGCCTGGACTGGTAATTCAGATCCAAGCTCATTAGAGTATTTGCCGTTGCAGGGGATTTAGCCTGGACTGGTAATCCCGACAATACTCTATGAGTTTATATTACAGGAGATTTAGCCTGGACTAGTAATCCCGCTGAAAGAAATGAGGTTCGCGGGAGTGCGCTCTCTTACAGAGGATTTAGCCTGGACTGGTAATCCCGCTGTAAGGATAAGGTTCGCGGGAGTGTGCTCATTGAAATAGAAATGTGCGCACATGAAGATGAATTGAAGGGCCCAAATTTGTACACTAAAGTGTACCCCTGAAAATCTATCGAAATTTCGAGAAATTCAAGGGGATAAATATGGAAAAATAACAAGGGAATGGAAATCATGGTATTGATGAGCTCATCAATCATGGTATATATTATGTGATATAATGAAATACAAGTTGATGAGACATGAACATAGAACTTGGTTGATGAATGAGTTCATTTGTGATTATATATTTGTATACCCTTGAGTGTATTGTCCGTATGAATTGGTATTCCAAATGAGTTAATGAGAAGAGTTCTAATATGAAATAATCTAAATTCTAAATGAAATATTATGAAAACGTATTTGAAATACATTGGTATGTCTTGTATATGTTATTTGAGTTCATAATGTGGAAAGTAAATGTATGTAGAAATATGAGATGATGATACTTGTACATGGAATTTATTGGTGGATACGTACATCCAAATTTAAATGATAGATTTTAGTGAACATTTAAATTGGGCTCAATAAGTGATTTGTCAATTTAAGTTGTGATTGGCAGGAAGAGTTAGTGAATTGTATGTTTATGAATTGTTACACGTATTTATCGAAAAACAAGGAAATGATGGTAATTGATACATGGAAATATGAGACTATGATATATATAAAAAACATGGCATATGTTTGATAAATGTGTTCATTCATAATTATAGAATTGTGCACCTCAAGTGCACTATATGTGTAAAGATGATGTTTCAAATAATTTGATAAGTAAAACTCCAATATGAAATAGTTTGAAACCAAGACAAATTGTTATAAAAATGCACATGAAATACAGAGGTATGATTGTTATATGTTATATGAATACATAATGTGAAGAAGTATAAGTACAAGAGAAATTTAATGAGAATTGAGCCCCTATACATTTCTTGTTAACTATATGAAGTGTGCGACTAACAAATGGTATTAAGTATAAGGCTCGGTTGAATATCTTAAATTAGTTTTTGTATGTATTAAATGTGGGTGAAGAATAAGGATCAAATGAGTGAGAAATATGGTTTGAAAAATAGCCATATTTGTGAAAATTAACTTTACCACACGGCTTAGCAACACAGGCATGTACTAAGGCCGTGTGACCTGAGTTCTTTCATAGATGCAAGTCAGAGAGTTACACGCCTCAGATACACGGCCATGTGAGCCACACGGTAGTGTCCCTAGTCACATTGGCGTGGGACTCTTGTAAATGAAATAAATTTTGGGATTTTGCGAAAAATTTCATACGATTCTGATTTAGTCTCGACTCAATCCTAATGCATGATTTGGACCTCGAGGGTCCGTTAAAGAAACTTTTATAATCAATTTCGGTATTTGAGCGATAAATGGTTTAAATTGTCTGTAAGTGTTCCGTACTCCTCGGTAATGCCTCGTACTTTATTTCGGCAACGGATACGGGTAGGGGGTGTTACACTCTTCCACTGTTTCAAATTTCGCTTTGATTAGGCGAATTTATAATATTTTATCTCAGGAAAATCAGTGGTTTCTGCGGTATATTCCAAGGGAACAAAATCAAGTTGCAGATTGT
The DNA here is from genome assembly GCA_005393395.2 of Gossypium australe. Classification (NCBI taxonomy): domain Eukaryota; kingdom Viridiplantae; phylum Streptophyta; class Magnoliopsida; order Malvales; family Malvaceae; genus Gossypium; species Gossypium australe. The sequence continues at coordinate 4,052,557 of CM016615.1, forward strand.
TTAGCTAAGCAAGCTTTGATCGAGAAAGACATTTTGCAAGTTCTTGACGCTCGTCCTATGATGGCTCGTACCTTTATTGATAGGGACAAGTCTACGGGTGTTACTTTCACTCAAACGTTGTTTTTGTAATTAATTTAGTGTTTCCTTTTTCTCACCAAAAAAAATCGCAAAAACAGCTAGCAGCACCAAACAAAAATACACATTTACAAATATTTAAAATAAAGAAAAAGGATATTTATTTTCAAATCCCAAATATAAAATATTAAACCAACAATTAAGACAGTACGAAATTCAAGTCAAATAAAAAGATAAATATATTTTAACAATTAATTCGTAATATAGAAAAATTAATGTATGTGAACGACAAAATGTAATTAAAAGTTAACATATGATGGTGGAGGTGAGCTAGTTGTTGCTGCTGCATAAAAGAAAATACCGACTACATCTGTGATTGAAGTAGCACATTTTCTGATTGTTTTTCGTCGAAATTTCTATTATCTTCTTCTCATTCAGCTTGCATATTTGTGATTGCTGTTTTGATTTCATCTAGTTCTTTTACTAATTGATTTGAAAAAGTGTTTCATCGAGAGCCAAATTCAACAAATTGTGATGGAGTTGGACCTATTCCAAAAATTCGCACTCATGTATTCCTCTGTGATCCGAACACTTCAATAATAACACAATAAAAATATTTTTTCACTTTAAATTATTATAAAATAAACACATATATCAAAATTTGAAATACATTCCGCGACGTTTAAAAAAAAAATCATCGCTAATTATGCAAAAACATAAAAGCCTATGCAATTTTAGATTTTGTGGAATATATTTTGTGGTATTTAGTAGGAAAGCGTCACAGATTATTCAAACAATTAGAGGTATCTTTTAATAAAACGTTGCTAATTAGTAACCTGGTGGCATTTATTTTTAAAACGTCACAAAGAATTGCTACGAATAGTTATTTTTGTTGTAGCGACTGAAGCTTTAGTTTGATTAATATTATTATTGTTACAGAAAGCGAAATCAAATATACTTATATACATAAGGTAAAAAGATCTTTTTTGTCCCTCTTAATTTCAATTTTAAGCAAATTGATCCTTCTAAAAAAATCAAAGCAATTTAATTCTTATCAATTTTGAAAGTGAACAACTAAGGACAATTAATCACAGTGTTAATATATTTTTTGTCAATTGTACATATTTTTATTTGTATAATAACAAATTTAGCCTTAAAGTTTACACATTCTATTAATTTTTGGTCTTATTTTAACAAATTCATCCTACAACATTTACACATTTTGTCAACTTGGTCCTGGTTTTACAAATTTAACCCACAAAATTTAAACAATTTGTCAACATTTACACGTGATATATAAACATCGAAGGCTAAATTCGTTATTATACCAATTAAAATTAGGTAAAATTGACAGATAACATTAACACCCTGATTAATTGTCTTTATTTACTCACTTTCGAAATTGGCAATGATTAAATTACTACAACTTTTTTGAGAAAGACTAATTTATTTAATTTCGAAATTGAGAGTAACTGAAAACATGTTTTTACCTATACATAATATCCTTCTAAGTTATGAATAATTTAAGAGTTTATATCTATTAAAAAAAAAGGGGAAAATAATATACATGTTATCTAAGCAATGCGTAAGGCTTGCAATGTCAACGTGCTACTTTCCAAGCTATTTAATGTGATTTAGTTATTTTAATTAAAAAGAAATGGAATTTCCAGAAAATGAATTCAATTGATTGATGTAAAAGGATTTCAATAGATTGAGACGTGGAAATTCAATTCGTTTGGCCTACATTTTCTTGGAATTCGATTCCAAAGATTAGTAGGGTAGAGAGGCCTTCAATGTGGTCTACACATTTTCCAGGACATTTTGACTTTGAAGCTGCCCACACCGACTGTATTTATTGGCTTCATTGCTGAATATAATCTGATTTCTCCCAACTGCATCCCACATGCATTCAATCCTGCTTGTTATCAGATACCATAAATAAATAATCCAGGTTTTGATATTCTGGTTTGTATTATTTAGATTTAATGTATTTGAATTTGACATTTTTATTATTATGATATTTATATTATTTCTTGTCTAATTTGATATCTGTATTTGATAAAAGTTATATATTTTTGTAATTAAAAGTAACGGTATTAACTTTTCAGTGTTTAATTCGAGTTTTAGAATTGATTTGATAAAAACTCATAATTAACTAATAATATTAATAATTAATTTTGATCAAATCAACTATAAAACCCGAATTAGATCTTATTCATTGGACTGTATTTGACAAAGCAAATGCAAAATTAAAGCAATTCACGATTAACACTAAATTTATTCAATTAACAAAATCTTAAAAAATTCAAACCTAATAATATCAGCAAATAACTTTCATTTACTCAACACTTCAACTCGAATTAAATATTAAATAATTAATATTATCTTTTAAGTACTAAAATATATAAATTTTATCAAATATAAATATTAAATAAGATAAAAAAACTAACACAAATACCATATTTTAGGAAAATGTCAAACTTAAATTTCAAATCTTCTATTAAACCTATTATATATATTTATAATATAATTGTCTTTACGAAAAAGAATAAGTGGTGAATTGTTGATGGTTGGTTGTACTTGAATTTTTTATGTAATTTTCACACTACTTTTAAGTCTCAATTGCTTAAACACATATCCCTAAATCTACAGCTTTTGAGGTGTAATCCATGAAATATTAACATCCAATCTACAAATCAAAATTAAAAGGGGTTTCAGCCACTATGTAATCAGCAAAATGGCCAACTTGGAAATGGGTCTCATCTCCTTATCTCTTTATTATTAAAGTAAATTATTCAAATAAAGAAATCGAGCAGAATTTAGTAACAGTTGTTGAATAAAGTTGTGATGTAGATTTTATTTTTCTTTAATTTAGTTAGTTTTTTACACCAAAAAAAAGTAATTTATTCAAATAAAATTCATATTTAATTTGAATAGTTGTTAAATTAATTTGATATGTCCTGTAAGAATAGTTAGAATTAAATTGTATATTTTATATGAGAATTAAAATGTAATTTTATCATTTTAATAATTTATATATTTTTTATTTTTAAAATATTAAATCAAAATTTTATTATTTTTGAGAATTAAAATATAATTTTATCACGTATTATTAAAGTAATGTAAAACTCAATTTGAAGATATCAAAGTTCTCAAATCCTTGAATTTACTATTAAAACAAGACCTCGTTTGCAATACCAAGCACAATTTAGCATCAAATATTACAAACATATACATTCAATTAAAACTAAAAAACCAACATGCAAATTTCTTAGAAAAAAACAGCTTTTTTCTTCGTAACAGCATAGCTCCTAGTCCTTGGCAACACACCTTGTTCATCATCATCACCAAACTCACAAGGCTTATCTTCATCGATCCTCCCAATCACAACGCTGTGACTTCTAGGCATACGGTTCGCTCCGGTCCTCCCTGGTTGTCTCCGATGAAGGTCCAACCGAGCCTTGTCTCGTGAACTCCTGATGGAAGCAGCTCTTATAAGTTCCCTCAAGTCTTCATCAGCGTTGATGGATTTCGTTGAGCCAACACTATAACTCCTCGGTAAAGCATTAACTTGGCCGGTAGGGCAACCCATGGTGGTGCCGAAGCCGATCCTTTCGGAGTATTCAGACATACTTTTGATGTATACATCCCTGGCCTTGATTAGGAACCTGATGGGTGCTTTTAAGTATCTGCTTAACTTGCTTTCTTTGGTCACCTTGTTGCTCATGTTGCAGTTTCCACCCACAAATACAGAAAACAAGAGAAAAATTTAAGGAACAATGGGGTTTAAGATTCTTATATGAAAATTATGTGTCTGGATATATATATATATATATATATATATATATATATATGAAGGAAAAACAGGGTTGGTTAAGGAGGGGACTGAGCACTATAATCAGAAAGAGGGGCCAATCTTTACAATTGCCAGGAAAGCGATATGTGGAGAATGGTTTAATATATTTTTGGTATTATGATTCTTTTTAACTTGGTGTGTATATATATATATATGGAATTTGTATTTAATAAAAAATATTTTTTGGTACTTGATAATTATAATTTCGATTTTTAAATGTTTCATTCAGGTTTTAGTGTTGATTTGGAATTAAACAAATTCACAATTAATACTAAATTTATTCTATTAATAAAATCATGAAAATTCAACAATTAACATTCATAAGAAAATAAATATTAAAACATGAATTAAATTCTAAAAATTTAACACCGTTATCTCTGGGGTACCAAAATGTATAACTTTTGTAAAAAGTAATATATCACATTAGAAAAAAAAAGGTGTCAAACTCAGTTAAATCCTTGAGTTTTGCAAATGATATGAGAACGGTAAACTGAGTAAGACTAATTAGTTTTGGATTGGATCAATCCGAATTGGATAATGTTCAAGTTCGAAATTTTGGATTTTGTCCATTTTGATTTGCCGATCAAGTTTTACAAGTTGAGTCATTTAAAGTTTAGATTAATTTAAATTATTTTGAATTACATGTCAAATGAATTTATCTAATTAAATCAAATTCAGATTCAAATTAATTAAAAATTGTTCCTAAATTTGAATAAAATATAATTACAAATTTACATTCAATGCATTGGTTAGGAGTATATGTTTAATAAGTCAAGGAGATGTAGAAACTATATATTTTATGATTCAAATGAAATAGAAAGAATGGAAGTCCAAATGGCTTATACTAATTATTTTAATTGCGATAGTAAACCTGAAAAGATTGTCTTATTCGAAGTTAAAAAAAACCCATAAAACAAGGAGTGGAATCAATAATTTCATTACAACGTTGAATGATGAATCACACCCTCCTTTTACTTGTACTCAAGTTTTGTCAATTATAATTAAACTGAGTCACATTTCAAAGTTAGGAACAACATAATATTGATTTCTAATTTCTAACCAAACCTACACGTTAAGAATAAACAAAATGTGACGTAAAATTAAATATTTTAATTTATAAGTTTTTGAGTTTTAATTCGATTGGCATCGATATTATCGTCAGTGTAGGAGGACGTGGATTCGAGTGCGTTGAAACACATTATCCTTCTATTTAATAGTTGGAAAAAGGCTATAAATAACTCTAGACATTATGTTAAAAAAATATTTTTAATATATTAGTTGTGTTATTTATTTTCTGTTGGCAATATTTTATTTGATATATTTTTAAAAAGACGTTATTAATTATCTTTGATGAGTTTAGATAAATTAAATTGGTTATCAAACATCATATTATGAAAGTTTATTCTTTGGGTAAAACCCTTTAAACATAACTGTGGGATTGAACCGTGTAACCAATTTCGTGTCTCCTCTATTGCTTCTACTTATCTTTATTGTTCTTAACTATATCATTCAACTGTCTTGTTACAGCATCAGTTGTAACATTGCATAAATACAACTACAACTAGGCACTTGCATTTTCAATTGATATAAGAACCTAACACTAAATATCTTTGATGGGAGGTGGTTATTATTCATAAGTTGATGCTTGAGTTAAACGTAAAATTACTATTCATGTTGATCACTATAAAGATATTTCAATCATCATAAATACGACATTAAAAGATCCATATTGTTTCACGAGTTATGACTCTTGTTTATAAAATCATTCATAATGTAAACCTTGTTTCAGCTCTTTCAATAAACTTGATGCGAACTGTCAGAAGGAGAAGCACGAGAATAGAGTAATAGTGATGCTATTACGATGCTTCTTACTTTTGTTTGGAATATTTTATCTGTGCTTATACTTTGATTTATGGGGATTAATTTCATGTATTGGTTTGAAGTGATGCAACATCTTTTTAGAATAAAAGTATCCAACTTTAAAATAAGAGAATAATGCGCTTTAACTCACTTGAATCCAAGTCTTTTTGCACTAGCAACAATATCGATACCAACTGAACTAAAATTCAATCTATTATTTTTTAAAATTCAACCTATTTTTAAAACAATCAATTTATAAACCACTTAACCATGCACCAATAAACTCCTTTTTCTTCCAATAATGAGATAATGTTATGTTTAACTAAGGAGAAGAACATAATCTTTAAAAGATTCTGAAAGTGATGAGTTCTCGAAATTACTTAACAGTTAATTTTTTTATTTAATAAAATACTAAATTATTGTTTGATATTAATCAATTCTTATTGCTTGTTTGAAGCAGGAAGCTTTATAATCAATTTAAAAATAAGATCCATGAAAATTTATTACGAAAAAATTGATTGATTAATCCAATTGCTGAATGTGATTATGATAGTTGATACAGTGTTCATCCTAATTTAATACCAAATAATTTATGCTTTATTTTCGTCAAATTTTCGGTGTATTTATTAAAAATTTAGGTTGCTTCCAAATGTTGGTCGATAAAAATTCCAGCTCCGGCCCTTAAAGACTTGAAAGATTAATTGATTTGCATATTTTTGCTGAAAAAAAGTGGTTGAGAGGATGTTAATATGTGACAAAATAATTACTAAGCTGATAGTATGATTATTGAAATATTTGAAAATTTTTTAAATCATGAAACTATTTGAATTTTTTTTGTAAGTCTGATTAGTTAACTTTAAGGCACGATTTGATGATTAGTACGATGGATCAGTACCCATTGATGAGTAGAAGAATATACTTTAGATCCAAATCGACTGGCGGTTAGTATCGGAGATTAGAAAAGAAAGCTGTTTGAATTTCAGTTCACAGATTCGTGATGTTTAAAGACATTTCATTAAAAAAAAATTGAATTGTAGAAGAGAAGGGGAAAGAGAGCTTTTAATTGGCGTAGGTAGTAGAACAAAAAGGACTATACAACAATGATTTCAACAACTCAATGACTTAAATGAAAACTTCTGAATAGTTTAGTGACAATTTTGTAACTTTTTGAAGTTGGATGACCAAAACGTAAACTTACTAATAGTTTAGTGACCTTGAGTGTAGTTTACCCAATTCTTTTTCTTTTTTTTTTTTTTGCTTTCAGAATAATAAACCCCTTTTGATATAGTTAGAGGCTTGGTTTTCTCAAGTCTATACACTACAGCAAAATAGACTTTTAGCGGCGTTTTTAGTGGCGTTTTAAGGAAAAACGCCGCAAATATCATACATTAGCGGCGTTTTAAGAAAAACGCCGCAAAAAAATGAGAAATAGTGGCGTCTATTTACAAAACGCCGCTAAAAAGGATATATAGCGGCGTTTTTTCATAAAATGCCGCTAAAAGTCTGGGCTTTAGCGGCGCTTTTGGAAAAACGCCGCTAAAAGTCTGGGCTTTAGCGGCGCTTTTGGAAAAACGCCGCTAAAAGTCTGGGCTTTAGCGGCGCTTTTGGAAAAACAACGCTAAAAGTCTGGGCTTTAGCGGCGCTTTTGGAAAAACGCCGCAAATAATTTTAAAGTTTTTTTTGGATATATATGAGTGATTGTTTTTAAATTTATATACAATCGTAAAAGATATATTATTAATTTTAAAATATTGAATTAATTCTCATGATTATTTAGTGTTTATGGTTTAGCATATATAGTTTAGGGTGTAAGGTTTAGGAGTTATTATTTTAATGTTTAGGGATTATGATTTATGATTTACGGTTTAAGGTTTAAGTGGAATGTGTTAGGGTTTCATGGGTTAAAAGTTAGGGTCAATGGGTTGAAAGGTATAATGATTAAGGGTTTGGGGTTAATAAGTTAAGGGTTAGGGGTTAGGGTTTTCTAGTTTATGATTTAGGGTTTATGGGATAGAGGATAGGGGTTATAGGGTTTAGATTAAGTTAGTGTCTTTTAATTTATATATTAAATAATTTATTATATAATTGTTAAAGAGATAACATTAATTTTAATACATTAAAATTATGACTCTAGTTTAAATTATTTAAGAGAAAAATATTTGTTAAAAATGAAAAAAATATTAAATAATTTCTTATATAATCGTAAAAGAGATAATATTAATTTTAAAATATTGAATTAATTCTAATGATAATTTGGGGTTTATGGTTTAATTTATGGTATATAGTTTATGGATTAATCTTTATAGTTTAGGGTCTAGAGTTTATATGTTTTAGGGTTTATGATTTAGCATATATAATTTAGGGTGTAAGGTTTAGGAGTTACTATTTTAAATGTTTAGGGATTATGGTTTATAGCCTGTGGTTTAAAGTTTATGGTTTCATGGGTTAAGAGTTAGGGTTAATGGGTTTAAGGGTTAATGGTTAAGGGTTAGGGGTTTATGTTGTATGATTTAGGGTTTATGAGATATAGGTTAAGGGTTTAGGGTTTAGATTAATTAGTCTCTTTTAATTTATATATTAAATAATTTCTTATATAATTGTAAAAGAGATAATATTAATTTTAATATATTAAAATTATGATTCTAGTTTAAATTATTTAAGAGATAAATAGGTAAACTTTACATATATTAAATAGTTTAGGATTTAAGGTTTACTTGAGATTTGTTAAATGATGAAATTTTTTAAAAAATTCAAAAAATAAAGAAAAAGTAAAAATCAAAAAATAAAAAGTTTATAAAATTAAAAAAATGAAATACATGTAAATTGTCATATAAGTTGTTATGTTTAAAAACTTAAAAAGTTTTAGTCATTATTTCCGTTTAAAAAATATCAGTTCAACTTTATTTTTTTTAAAGTAATAATTTAATTTAAGTTATTTAAAAATTTGAGGTGAACTGTTTTTTTAAAATAATTATTTAATTTAAGGTAATTCACATGACATGATACTATTTTTTATATGTTAATTTAAAAATAGTAAAAAATTTAAAAATTTTTAAAATAAAAAATAAAATATTAAAACTTAAAATTTTTAATTTTAATATTTTGTCCATATTTCAATTAAAAAATTTAATATTCAAAATTTTAAAAAATAAAAAATTCCAAAAAATATAATCTCAGTACAAAAGTTTTGAAAGAAAAAAATAGAAAAAAAATATTAAAAATGAAAAAAATTAAAATTAGACAGTAGTGGCATTTTTTTCAAAAAACGCCGCAAAAGTTTAAACTATAATGGCGTTTTTAGCAAAAACGCCACAAAAACTTTCCATTAAAACAACACCGTTTCACCCCTCCCCTAAATCCCCAGTAAAGGTTAAATAAAATAAAAACCTAGCTTTCGTGTCACCGTTTAGGATATTTCCCTCCTTCAATTTCCCGATTCCAACAAGTGATTTCGAAAAACCCTAACCCTATCTCCTGTTTCAACCAAGTCTTGAGTTCGTTTCGCTTTTCTTATCGTAGATGGTTGCTAATTCTCTCTTTTCTTAATCTGTAAGTTTCTCTCTTCAAATCTTTTTATTTTTTATTGAATCCATCGCATATCATCTGCAATTCGTTTTCTGTACTGTTTGTTTGTTGAAATTTTCTTTTCCCAATTATTTTTCCTGATTTAGATGGAAGATTCTTTTGCTGCGTTTGAAGAAATCCCAAAAATCTTAGGGTTTTCTTAAATCTAACTTACTCAATACCACGTACGTTTATAAAATTTTCTCGTGGAGATTATTTATCATGTTTGTGTGTTTCGTCTCTTGAGGTTGAGCTGTTTTTACAAAAAATAAATATTTACTTTGTTTGCACAATCTGCAAAAAGCATGTTGCAAGAATCATGTTTGTGTGTTTCATCTCTTGACGTTTATAAAATTTTTTTAATCTCAGGATTTAAGAGCTATGAAAGAAATTAAGGGTTAAAGGATTTTGGGATGTTGTGGGATGTTTACTGCTTTAATATAAATACTTTTTCTGTGAAACTTGTTTTACTTATTTTAATGTCGAATTATTCATGCAGGCGAAGGAAACAGGAATTGCTTTCGTTAGCACAATCTGCAAAAAGCATGTTGCAAGAACTGGAGGAATCTGCAAAGCAAGAACCGAGTGGTTCCTCGAAACCTTCTTTAGATGCTGTAGCTGAGCAACCAAAAAATCCTGCTCTTGAAAGGGCCAAAATAGTTATTTCAATCCAGAACAAGGATGAAATCAAGCAATTTCGTATATACATGGTATAGTTTTCTGCTGCACTTTTGCTTATTTGTTAGTAATTGCATACAGTCAGGCTATGAAATAGGTGGTAAATTAAAACATTTAACCCCTCTGTTTTGCACTTGCCAGTTTCCAGATATGGGAATAGAAATAGCTCTAGCTGAGATCCTGTTCTTTCTTATGTTACTTAGGTGTAAGTGTTGAACATGGATTTGTGTTTTACATGGGTCTGTTTGATATGCTTTGGATATGAGTACTTAAAAAAAATAAAGTATGGACAAATGGTTGTCTAGATACATCTAAATTCGGACGCCTATTTTCTAAATTCAAATAAGATGTAATCAAGTTTATATATTTTTAATTTTTTTTATAAAATATCAAGTTATTTATATGATTATTTTTTAAAATTAAAAAAATACATATATGAAATTTAAATTTTAAAAAATATATCCCTTTAAAAAAGTTTTTAAAATATATAAATTCATAAAAAACATTAAAAATTAACATCAAGAGTGAACTTAGACAAATGGAGTTGTGGCGTTTTTATAATATTTTTTTTAATCTTTGCTTGAATGGGAGATAGCTGTTGGCTTACGCTATAATGTTCGGTCTTCAACTAATTGCCATTTAGGTTTGACTTCCTTTGGTTTAATTTGATTATATCTAAAGCATCAATTTAATTTGTTAACATAACTGTTGGCAGAAGCTATTTTCCTAATATGGGTTAAAGATTATGAGTACTACTTCAGTTTGTCTACAGTTATAAAACCATTACATTTCCATTAATTTTGGACATTGGTCAACATTACATTTCAGGTACGCCCATTTCACCCTTTTCTTTTCTTTCTCTTATATTCAATGCCAGTAAAAGAATGTGTGCTATTTTAACTCTTTACTCTTCACTCTCAACTTTTTTTTTTTTTAAATTTAATTTTGCTAAATTATAGTGTTCTTTAATTATGTGTTGGTTTTTTCCTATTACTGTCTACTGCTACTATTTCTACAACTTCTAGCATTTGCAATTGCTTTGATCTGCTCTTTTGCTTAATCTAATTGCCACTTACCTACTCTTTGTCCTTTTGTTTCCTTACATTCTACTTATTTTATTACTCCTACTTCATATGTGAACTTTGCTTCGCTTTCTCTATTTATTTATTTCTATATGGACAGTTTGATCTTAACTTTTTCAGCAAAAATAAATGCTTCATCTATCCACCTCTCTTAACTAAGAAGATGGGCAGATAGGGATATGAAGGAATTGATGATCTATCGATGAAAGTTCTTGGATGCAATTTATGGAGCTTTGTGGCATGCTTTATAAGTTTAAGCATGACTAAAGCATTTTTTTGTTTTAATGCATGGCTGATTGTTCTTTCCTCGTCTGTTGTTTGATGACAGCTGACTGAATGCTCTAGGATACAAATACAATATGTTTTATTTCAGCTTCACTAGATAATGATTGTGCACCAATTTTTCATGTCCTTTCTAGTAATTGTTTCCCAACATGTAGAATGTCCATCAAGGTTTTATAGCTGAAACATTGGTGCGGTTTCTAAAAGCAAGAGAATGGAATGTTGCCAAAGCCCATAAAATGGTTAGTTAATTGGAGTTAAACCCAAAAGACATTATCCCAGGTTCCTTTTCATTTTGAAAAGCAGGAAACAAGAAAACTATCGTTTTTGTTGTTGCAGTATCTTGATCATAAATGTCATTTTTGTATGACCAAATCGTTAAGTGTGTCATGTTTCAGTTGGTGGACTGCTTGCATTGGAGGGTGTAGAATACCATTGACGATAAATTAGCAGTAAGTTAATGTATTCTCAGGTGTTGCATCTAAATTGCAATTGGTTGCTTTTCTAAGTAGACTATTGATGATTGTCAAAGCATTTTCTAATGCATGTTTTTCATGCAAAAGCTAGATCTGTATCATTTTGGAATGTGGTAATATAATATAGTTCAATTAAGCTGATATACTTATGGCTATGGTTCAATTTTGCTGTTACAGGCAGTGGGAATAATTGCTGCCATTGGAGATTCTGTAAGAAATTTGGAAGTTGGAATTCCTGATGTAGTCATGACAATTGGATGTTATGCTGAATTCATAAAGGTATAAGATCAAGTTTGTTTATTTGTTTATTCAACATTTTATAAAATCTTGTGTATCATCTATTCTACCTTTTTATTCCAATATTTAAATTGTTAAATAATTCAATTTTGAAACTAAATATAGGTTCCTTCAAAGCAAATACTTCCAATTCCAAGACCTGACCCGGAAGTTGTTGCTTTGCTTACTTTAGGATTAACAGCATCAATAGCTTTGGAAGAGGTACCTTTTTATTTCACTTTTCCCTTATTAGATGTAGACTTTTGCATTCTCTTATTTGTTTATACGGAAATGATGTTTGTGCAATAGTTTCTATTTTCTGCTTTGTTCCGATTCTCTTTGCATTTTATGTAAAATGGGGATTGCTTGTGAAAGTATAGTTAAAACATAAATACTGGTTTTTATCAAAAAAATATATTGGTTTTTACCACATAATGATTAGTAAAAATGGATTGTGAGATGAAGCATGCTAGTTGTTTAAGATAATGGGAGATAATGCTGTTATAATGGGAGAAAAGATATTTCTTTTCATAAATATAAAATAAAAATTAAAGAACTTGATTGGATAAAAATGAAGCATAATGACATCTTTGCAGCGTGCATTTTTTGAATTTAAGCGCCATCCTGTAGATGTATCATTAGTTAATCTGTTTGCTATGATGCTAATCTACATGACTTTTTTTTTCCTTTGCATTCACTTTATCTTGCCTATTCTCTTATGTTAGCATGCATTTTATGAAATTGCCTATTCTCTGGTGGATTTCTGATTTCTAAACTATAAAATTGGCTGTAGGAGGTCAATGGAATCAAGGTTCTTCAACTGGAAACTGCAGCTGATGCAGCAATTAGGGTATAAAATTGTATCAATTATGGTTATGATGTATTAAAATGTAAAAAGATCTGTCTAACCATGTGTTTTTCTTATGTGATTAAGTTCTTTGATCATGCTGTTGGTATCAACGTACCTCGATCGCGATTCCTTATATGTCTTGTTCATGAATTTCCATTTTAATACATATTGTTCGTGAATTTTTATTTTAATACGTCTTCAAATTAAATTATATATTTTTAAATTGGATTTGTGGCGTTTTTATAATTTTTTATTTTTTTTATTTTTTAGGACTTTTAGCGGCATTTTCGGTAAAAGCGTCGCTAAAAGTATAATATTTTAATTTTTTTTATTTTTAGGACTTTTAGCGGCGTTTTTGGTAAAAGCGCTGCTAAAAGTATAATATTTTAATTTTTCTTATTTTCGTGACTTTTAGCGGCGTTTTTTGGAAAAGCGCCGCTAAAGACCATGACTTTTAGCGGCGTTTTTTGGAAAAGCGCCGCTAAAGACCATGGCTTTTAGCGGCGTTTTTATCACAAACGCCGTTAAAAAGCCATGATCTTTAGCGGCGTTTTTTCAACATAAACGCCGCAAAATTTTGCGGCGCATGTAATAGCGACGTTTTTTGTGGCGCTTACAAAAGCGCCGCAAACACTTTTAGTGGCGCTTATAAACGCCGCTAAAGGCCAAAAAAAACGCCGCTAAAAGTCTGTTTTGCTGTAGTGATAGTGAATCGTTTGCTTGAGCTTATCGATCTTCAATTAGCTCGAGTCTACTATAACTCGCTTTTGTCTAGGTTTGACTTGAGCTTTTATTGTTTTATATGAATTCATAGATTTCATCGAGGAAGACATGGTCATGTTCTAAATAGACTTGATAATAGGCCAAGCCGATGCAAAATTTAAGCCTGCTTTTTAGGCTCGAGCCCAACCCGAAAAATGGGCTTAAAATTCTGTCCAAGCCCAAGCCATATTCTAAACTCAAGCCCTACTCGACTCGTCCGTATTAATATTTTTTAGATTATTTTTTATGTAAAAACAAACTTTAAAAATATAATACATCAAATGCACTAAAAATATTTAAAGATGTTTACCAACAAATTGGAAATACATTAAAAAAATCTTTATGCTTAAATAACACTAAGATAGTTACAACTTAGCAAGCAAATGCCTCTAAATAGTAATAATGGTAACAATAAAACAAGAGTTATACAATATCCAAACAATAACAACAAAATAGTAGTAATGTAATAGTGAAATAGCAGCAGTAAAATGACAACGAAACAACATCAAAACAGTTGATTCGGGCTAGATCAGGTCGGGTTCAAGCCCAAAAAGTTTACTTGAGGTCTGACCCGTTTAGAAAACGGGTCTTATTTTTCGTCCAACTCCTCCCACTTTCCAAATGAGCCTTCAAATTTGATCGAATAACCCAACCCAAGATAATTCTAGTTCCAACCCACCAGCTTATAAGGTTTGGTGACTGACACATGTAGAAACTATTTTTTTTTGAAAAAGGGGTCGAAAATGGAGTCGCAACCAATCCTTTTTTATGAGGTGTGTTCGGACCACCTCGTAATTTGATCGTTTTAATAAAATGATTTAATTTTACTAAAACAACGATTTTGGTCTACGAAATTCGAGAAAACGGATTCGGGAGTCGGTTACTTGCGAGGAAGGATTAGCACCCTCGCAGCACCCAAAATTGGTACCTAATTAATTAATTAATGTCTTAATATCGAATGTTGAAAATTTGGAAAAAAATTAAAAATACGATATCTCTTTAAAAAAACAATTTTTAGAAAAATAATTGAATAAATAGAAACGATTGTTAAAGACCCTTTCATCTCGAGATAACAAAATATCACATCTCGTAAGTTAGAACGCAATACTTTGAGTCCTCGAGAATAAGCGTGCCTTAAAAAAATGTCTTGTTTTTCAATTTAAAAAAAAAAGAATATTTGGTTATTTAGGTTCAACAAGAAAATCGAGACCCCGTAAGTTAGGGTATGATTTCTCGAATCTCCAAAATACGAAATATTGCATTTGTTTTCAAGATTTTTCCTTTTTTACGAATTTGGATAAAAACTAATGAAATATTTAAAAATAATATATGTGCAATTTATTTGATTATGTTTAAAAGAAATTCTTTAAAACGTAAAATGGGTCATACACGGCTAATAATGATAGTGTAACATACATTTGAAATAACAATGACATAATATGCATAATAAAATATAACATATATAACATTGATATTAACGAATCATAATGTTAACATGCATAAACAATAATAAGAATAATGATGCAAATGACAATATAATAATAATAATAATAATAATAATAATAATAATAATAATAATAATAATAATAATAAAAATCTAAATTTTGAAAGTGCATGAAAATAGTAAATAAATAAATAAAACCAACAAGCTAATAAAAAGAAAAATAATAAAAAAAGTAAAAAGTAAATAGATAAATAAATAAAATTTTAAAATAAAAGGATAGGCAACTAAATAAGGTATTTAATGAAACAAATTAAAACGATAATAATAAGAAGAAGAATAGTAAAAGTAATAATAATGGTAATAATAATAATAATAATAATAATAAAATTATTTAGTTTAATAATAAAATAGCCCAAATAACTAAAAAGGGACTGATTTGAAACTCAAAACAAAAATTCGGGGCAAATCTGAAATAAATAAAAAAGGAAAAGTACTAGGTTGCATGCGCGAATAACATGAAGGGACCAAAATGGGAAATAATCCCATCCCCCAAAACGCAGCGCTTCAAGCGGACCTAATTGAAAGTCGAAAGAAATTAAGGGCAAAAATTGCAAAAGAAAAAAAAACTTAATTGCGAAATGATAAAAAAGGCGGAAGGGCTAAAGGTGCAATTAGCCTTCCGCTCCAAAACACGCGGATCCTAGGCCAAGTCGGGTCGGATCGGATCGGGTCGGGCCAGGGCAAAACGGTTCCGTTTTTGACGTTCAGACCCTAGGCACAAAATGGTGTCGTTTTATTTATCTATAAAAGCCAAAAAAATTTTGAAAAAAATTCATTTTTCAACATTCTTCTCAAACTAAAAGGAACCTCTCAAATCTCTCAATCCTCCCCTCAGTCCAGGCCAGGGGTTTGGCCATCAGCCGCCGTGTCGACCGCCGGTCACCGACGACGGCGCCACCGTCCGCGGTGGCTGGAAAAAATTGAAACTCCCACCTAAGTCCCTTCGACCCTCCTAAGTCCAAATCCGGGCCCAAAATTCTGAAATATTAACAGAAACACCAAAACAAAAAACCAAGTAACCTTTCGATTTCCGGTCACCTATCCTCGGAGGTGGCTACCTCAGCCGTTCACGGTGTTAAAATTTGAACACCAGGTGAGTTTCTTTTCCCTTTTCCTTTTTTTATTTTCGTATTTAAAAAAAACACTAAAGCAAAATTAGAAAAAGAATGAAATGAAATGAAATAAAAATGCAACCTTTTCTGTTGAATGCTTCTGTTTTTTGTATTTCAAAATGTATGTCTGTAGAGAAAAAAAAGATTACATTTTGCAGTGGCTTTTATAGCCAAAAAAATTTACAAATGTTTTTTTGTTTGTTTCTGTTGTTGTCTGCTTGCAGGTACGGAGGCCGTAGGCCAGCTAGGTGTTGGCATGTGCTAACGTGGCAGAGGGAGCGACGGTTGAAGGGTGCAGTGATCGTGTCTGGAAGTTTTATATAATGAATGATCGAGCCTAGAAACTAACTATGACAACGAATAAGATAAGCGCACCTATCGTTTGGTAGTATAGCTACGGCAAGACCGGAAATATCGTATCCTCAAGGACCAAGAGTATTAGTAATTACTATCTTTTAATTATTTAGCCTAAGAATTAAGGGAATTGTTGTTTGATCTAAAACTAACTAATTACTAAGCTAAAGATACTTAGTCACAGAGAATGAATTGGGGAAATACTTTTGGGAAAACCAATTGATTAAGACAATACCCGAGGAAGAATCCACCTAGAGTTCACTTGTTATTTAACTCTGAACCAGATGATTTATTCACTTGACTTGATCCGTAGGATTCCCTAATTTATATTAATACCTCTCTCGAGGCTACTAACGTCTAACCCTAGGTTGATTAATTGAAATCTTTTTCTAATTAAAACCCCTAGAATTGCATTAACTCGATCTATGGACTCCCATATTAGGTTTGACCCTAATCCGACAGATTTTCGTCGTCCTATCTCTAGGAGTGCGATCAACTCCGCTTAACTATGCTAGATCTACTCTTAAACAGGGACTTTTGCTCCACTGCCTAAGCACATCAATACTTGAATCAATATTATGAAATATAAAAGAAGAATTAAGAACACATAATTAAGAACAAATAAAGTATTTATCATATAGTTCAGAAAACAATAACAAGATCCGTCTTAGGTTTCATCCCCCTCAGGTATTTGAGGGGGTTTAGTTCATACTTATAAAAGAATACATCTCAGAAGAAAGTATAAAACAAAACATAAGAAAAACCCTAAAACCCTCTGAAGGAAATTGAAGGGAAGATCTTCCGTCTTAAGTATGATTCCGACTTCTTGAGATGGATCAACTGGCTGTCTTTGAGTAAATCCCACAATTCGGCCCTCTCTGGCTTCGCCTCTTCGGCCTTCCCTCGACACACCCCTTTTAGGTCACACTTAGGGTGTTTATATAGGCTTTCGGAATGTCTTTCTTTGCCCCTAAGTATCCTAATCCGAATGGAATTAAAACAGGTCAAGGCAGAGACATGCCAGTGTAAATCGAGCCTAGGCCGTGTTTGGGTCTGCTAAAGAGGCACGACCGTGTGGCAAACTCCAGGCCGTGTAAATTTTGTACTTTGGCCCATTTTCTCCGTTTTTGGCCCGTTTCTCGTTCTTTTCATCCTCCTATGATCTCCTAAGTATAAAATATGAAACTAAAAGATTAAGAGCATCAAATTTCAAAAATCAGGGGATAAATCATCCAAAAGTATGCCAAATGTGAGATTAAAATATGTACATATTATGGTTTATCAAATACCCCCACACTTAAGCATTTGCTTGTCCTCAAGCAAAATTCTCAACTCACAATTAAAATGAACTTTCTCAATTCATAATATTCATCAATAGTGTTTCATTATAATTCATAAGTAATCCATACATTGCTAGTTTAACCAAAAGGGTTCTAAAAATTCAAACAATCAATGTCATAGTTTTTATGATAGGAAAACATAGGTGTTTCCCCTTACCTAAATAACTACCTTTATCTCAAAATTGACAAGGGTTGAAATCCTCACTAAAGATTCACTCAAATCACTCAAAGTGTATAAGGTTCAAAATTAAGCACTCAACAATCGAACATGAAAAGTTAATCCCATAGGCTTGCATGAAAATCAAATCTCCACCACTATAGAATGAAATGATACACAGATCAGAAGGTCTTTAAAGGGTTGTAATGGGGCTTGGGTTAAAGGTGTGGATAAAGGCTGAATTAAAGGGTTAGAATCGAGATTGAATTGACAAATTACCTAACTTAAAAAGATGAACTAAGACTCGAATACTTATATCAACTAAAATTTCATAACACGAGCTTCTTCTCAAGATGTGAAATTTAAACGTATAAGCTCAATAATGAATATACTTCAATTTTTTTTAATTTTTTTAAGAACAAATTAAGTAAATAGATTTTAACAATTGAAATAAAGAATGAAGTTAGGTAATTGATCAAATCAAATCTCAATATAAGGGTAGTCAAGAGAAATGGTGATAACAAATACAAGATGGGTTTTGGGTTAATATTAGTGGGTGAGTCAATAAATGGTTTGTTAAGATCAAAGGGGTGCACTAGGGGTTAATTGTGAGGGTAGGCTTTTAGTGGAGTAAGTGGGTTAAATCCTAAGTGCCTTTATCATATCTGTATATCAAATCAATGATGTGGTCTTGACATGTATAATCGAAGCAAGTTCTAGAATAACAAATCAATGTTGACACACTCATAATCAAGAAAGTGCACAAGAAAAGAATGTATGCTCTAAAAAGGCTCAAAATCTTACAAAAATTATGGATTTTTGATATCAACCTTGTAAATTTCAAACTTCAAGGTAATAATTAGGTTCAGGTAGACAACCAAACAAAATTTTATTTTTTGAAAATAGACTCATCATGCTTGATTCCCTAGTATCCTAAAGTTTAAATCATCACTGCACAATTATCAAATGACTTAATCCAAAACATATCAATAAAAATCATGAATCAAAGGAAATTTCATTCTAATAGTAACATGAGAAAATTACTTAAAAACAAGACAAGATTCAGGGATTTGAGAATAATGCAGAAAGTTAGGACTTAAAATTCACCCCCACACTTAAGATGTACATTGCCCTCAATGTACAAAGATAGATATTCTAGAGATTAATAGCATTAAATTAAGTGACAAAGGGAGAGGTGAAACTTCCTGAATTTTGGATGGATTCCTTGAGTTGGAAGTGTAGAAACTTGATTCAGAGGTGAAAGATAAGTTGGAGGAGGCGTCTCTGGTGGTGGTATGGTGGCCGCCAACAATCACTGCGCTAGATGAAGAAATTGGGTAACTCGTAAAGAAATAGCCAGTAAATAATAAGAATAATTCAAAATATACTAATTATGTATTTAAAGACAAGAAAGATAAAGAAAAAGAGTGTAAAAAGTAAAATAAAATTAAAAGAAAAGATTAATGGACTGAAAAGTCCTTATCGTTAGATGGTTTGCGAGGTGGGTGTGATTTCTAAGGGCGTGGTGTGGTGATTCCCTAACAGCCTTTAGAGCCTAAATCAAAGAAAACAAAATGTAAGAATAAAAATTAAAGAAAAGAAAGATAAAGGGAAGGAAAATAAAGTAGAAGAGAAAATAAAAACAAAAATTAAATGGACTCAACTGTCCTTGGCTTGTCAGATCAATGAAGCGGCCGGCATGAACTCATGTAAATCGGTCTCACATAGGGAGACTGTGCTAGGGTCCTTTTGCTTCTTCGACATGGGAATGGTAGTGTTGGCCTTGCCTTTGGGCATTGAGTGATAGTGGTAAGGATGGTGAAAAAGGGAGAAAAATTATGGTGGCTGGGTTGAGAGGAAAGGGGTTTGGTGGGGAAAGTGTGCAGAAAAAGGGGGTTTATATAGAAATAGGGATATGGTGATTTCCCATGGGAGTGTTGGGTCACATGGTTGTATCGCACGGCCGTGTTGTGCTTTGTTCGTTTCTCCCACGCCTGTGTGCAGGTCGCCACGCCCATGTTGATAAAACAATGTCTACCACGGTTGTATCGCACGACCGTGGTGTTTAGTCGGAGACCGTTGTTTGAAGATATTTTTCGTCCTGTTTCGTACTATCTCTACCACGCTGGTACGAAAATCCGTGGTGTCCACACGGCCACAACTACGCCCGTGTGCAAGGCCTTCTGGGTAGAGAAACCTGCACTTTGGTTAGTTTGTAGTTAGGTGCTAAAAAGGAAAAATAAAAGTAAAAATAAAAAATGTAAAAATTAATGGGGTTAGTGCTCGGGTTGCCTCCCGAGAAGCGCTCGTTTAAAGTCTTAAGCTAGACTTACCTCTCATTCACATAATCATGGTGGTTTGAGGAGTTGAAAATCCTTTCTCATGTTATCAGTTCTATTATTAGTATATAGTTCGAGTCGAGTAGCGTTCACTTTAAAAGTGCTGAATATAAGATTACTTACCTCGACTATTCTGTATGGGAAGACATTGAGTACCTTAAAAGGGATTTCTTCGCTTGTATCAAGGTATGAGGTGGCGATCCGAGGGTCTATTTTAGCTAAGAATACCTGATCCCCGATCTGAAATTTGTTTGTCCCATCTTTAGGTTTGTCATGGAGTTGCTTCGATTTTGCTTCGTGTATTCCTAGTTTCTCCTTGAAATGTGTCTTCCACTCGTCTAGTTTATCGATTTGAAGCCTTTGTTCCTCATGAGTTATTTCCTTGTTGGCATAAGGTCTAAGATCTGGCTCAATTGTGTAGTTCCATGGTGCTTCCTGAAAAGAAGGTTTAATCAAATGGTCATTAATAGAATTTATGATTTCACCTTGATTACTTGATGTCCTAGCCGAGTCAAGAACTTGAAAAGTGATAGTTTCGTCACCTACACGAAGTATGAGTTCACATGTACCAACATCAATTTTAGTTCTGGCAGTTGCTAAAAGGGGTCTTCCTAAAATTAAAGGAATATTATTGTCCTCATCCATGTCTAAAACGACAAAGTCTACTGGGAATACGAATTTATCAGTTTTCACGAGTACATCTTCAATTATACCCCTAGGAATTCTAATAGTCTTAACAGCTAATTGAATGCTCATCCTAGTTTGTTTGGGTTTCCCTAGACCTAGCTGTTTAAACATTTTATAAGGCATAACATTTATGTTTGCCCCTAAATCAGCTAAATCATTATCAACAGATAAATTACCAATTAAGCATGGAATTGTAAAACTCCTTGGATATTTTAATTTTCGTGGTAGTTTATTTTGCAAAATTTCTGAGCACACTGCGTTTAGTTCCACATGTGACTCATCGTCTAACTTCTATTTGTTTGTTAAAAGCTCTTTTAAAAATTTCCTTGAATCTGGCATCTTCGAAAGAGCTTCAAGAAACGGTAAGTTAATATGTAATTCCTTTAGGAGTTTAAGGAATTTATCGAATTGTTCATCTGTGTTGTCTTTCTTCATCGCATTGGGGTATGGCGCACGAGGTTGGTACTCTTTAATTATCGGTTTTGGCTTATTATGACTTACCTCGACCTTACCTTCCTCGACTACATTCTCTTGGCTTACTTTGGGTTCATCTAACCCTTGACCTTACCTTCCTTGACTACATTCTCTTGGCTTACTTTGGGTTCATCTAACCCTTCACTATCATGAGCGGTTATTGCTTGAAGTTGCTCCTTCGGGTTAGTCTCAGTATTGCTTGGCAGGCTTCCTTGTGATCGTTCAGAGAACTGCTTAGCAAGTTGCCCTAATTGATTCTTGATCCCTTGAATCGATGCTTGTTGATTTTTGAGTGCTATCTCAGTGTTTTGGAAACGGGTTTCTGACACCGCTATAAATTCTGTTAGCATCTCCTCAAGGTTTGGCTTCTTTTCTTGTGGGTAGGGTTGCTGTTGGAAACTTGGGAGGGGTTGTTGTCTTTGATTTCCTTGACCACCCCATGAAAAACTAGGGTGGTTCCTCCAACCTGGATTGTAAGTGTTACTATAAGGGTTATTTTGAGGTCTAAAATTGTTACCCATATAGTGAGCTTGCTCGTTTTCAGCGTTCGGGTTGTAAGGCGGATATTCTATGTTGTTCATCCCTCCTCCATTCGTTCGCACTGCATAACTGGATGTGTAACGACCCAAAATCCGTGGGCACCGGAAAAGTGTGTTATCGGGCCTCCGTCTTAGTAAATCGAGTTAGTAAATAATTATTAGGAGTAATTATGAGTCTAATAGTGTGTTTAATTAGATTTTTATTTAGTGAATTTAGTTTAATTTAAAGTAATTAGGAAAAAGGATCAAATTGAATAAAGAGTGAAAGTCTAATTATAGATTAAAAGAAAGTAAAAAGGGCTAAAATGGCAATTAAGCCATTTAGCATAAGTTGAGGCGGCATATGAGATAAAAATCTAAGATTTTTACTTAGATTTTAATTATAAAATATATATATTAGTAATAAATAATATTAAATTAATTTAAAGTAATTATTATATATTATATTATTATAACATAAAGTAAATAGAATAAAAGAAATAAGAAAAGAAACAAAACAAAGAAACAGAAAAAGAAACAGAGAGCATTTCGACACAGGGGAAGGAAAAGAAAGAAAGAAGAGAAAAAGGAAAAACTAGGGATTTAAAGCTTGAAGTTTAAATTGGTAAGTCAATCAAGTCCTATTCTCTTAATTTTGATGTTTTAGAAGCTTTAAAGCAAGATTTTGATGAAACTAAGTTGATATTTTGAGAGTTTTTAGGTTTTTAAATATAGTTGATGTTGAAGAAAAAGATGAATTATGGATTAAATTAAATGAAATCTAAGTTAGAATCAGTAAAAGGATTAAATTGCAAGGTAAGCTATAAGTTTTCTACTATAGGGATTAATTTGGAAGAAATTATAAATTAGGGTTTTATTATGAAAATTATATAATCAAGTTGAATATGGAAGGAATTTAAGTAGAATCAAAGCATGAATTAAGTTAAGAAAATAAGTAAACTTATCTAGGATTTAATTGCAAAATAAGCCATAAGAAAACAGCTTTAGGACAGCAGCAGAAGAGTAACTTTGAAAATTCACTAAAAATGGTAGAAATGGAAGTAGAAGTTGAGTGATATATGAAATTAAAGCTTATTGAGTCTATTTTCATATGAAAGAAACAGAGAAAGCAAATAAGTTTTGTATTTTGAGATATTTAGATTTTAGTGAGACTGATTCAGAGTGATTTCGAGATCCCCTGTTCTGACTTGGAAAAATCATTAAAAATTGTAAACAAATAACTGAGGAACATAATTTATATGGTTAGATTCCTTAATGAGTCTATTTTTATAAGAAACAAACTAAAACATCATTTGAATTCTGTACAAAAAGATAATTAAATTTTAGCAAAGAGTGGTTGAAACTGTCAGACAACAGAACAGGGGTGATTTCAAAGAATAAACTGTATTGGATAAATCAAAAATTATGAAAATTTTATGGCAAGAAAATATGTGAGTCTAGTTTCATAGAAAATTTACGGATCTTAATTTGGAATTCTGTAACTCAAGATATAGATGATTTAGTGACAATGACTCAGGTAGACAGCCTAGAAAGAACTTATAAGTAAATAATAGAATTGTGTATAAAGAATGTGGAATGAAGAGAAAGAGTAGAAATTGAATAAAATTCAATTATTTATTGTAATTTAATTTTGTAATTAATAATGTAAATTATTATTATTTTCGTAGCTAAAAAGGAACTCGAGGCATCAACCCACAAAGGGAAGGAGAAGCTTACCGAGGAATAATCAAGCAAATTCGGGTTTGTATTACTATAATTCAAATTATTTATTTATTCATTAAATGTTAAATTAATTTATGTATATGGTAAGTAAATTATAAGGTAAGTGTTTTTATTGAATTGAATGGAAATTGAGTTGAATGATGAATATGTATTGAAATGAAATTGTATGTGTATTGAAATGGAAAAGTGTAATTGATATTGAAATTGAATTTGTTATGAAAATGAAAATGAAATTGAGAACTGAAATACCCTATTAACTAGTCGGGCTGAGTCGGATATAATTGGCATGCCATAGGATTTGGAAGAGTACGGGATTTATCGGCTTTGCCGATCAGGCACTTTATGTGTAGTATATCAGGCACTTTATATGTCGTATTTCAGGCACCTCGTGTGTCGTTTCAGGCACTTATGTGTCGTATACTGATCAGGTACTATGTACCGTTTTAGGCACAATGTGCCGTACTGGTGTGTTTGGGTTGGAATCCGTGTATCCGTTAAAGTCCGAGTCTGTTAATAGGGGTAAATAAGGAAAAGGTTAAATTTAATAAAATGAAATGGTTGAGCCATTGGAAGAAATGCGAAAATAGAACATGAACTGAAAAAAAAATGTGATTGGAATATGAGTATGAGAATGGAAAGTATGAACCGTTGGTTCAAGAAATGGATAGTGGCTCAACATGTTTGTGTATTATTTCAATTGTCGAATAGCTAAGATTGAATTGTATGAATATATTGAGAATGACAAACTTATGTTTGAATTGGTTTAGTAAAATTAAAGTTATATGATTTAATGATATGATTATTATGTTTATAATTTAAATTATGGTAATACCACTGAGTATATGTATACTCAGCGTACGGTTGTTTCCGTGCACAGGTTGTAGAAGTCAAATACTGAACCAGCATCCGAAGCCAGACCCGACTTCAACAAACTTTTGGTGATGTATATTTCCTTTTGATAATGTGGCATGTACGTAGGTTGTGTATAAAGGTTATTATGTTTTGAATGTAAATGGTTAAAAATGTTAGTATTATAAGTTTAAGAATTATAATGAAAGAAGTTTATCTATTTTAATCTAACTAATACTTTGATAAATTTAAGTTGATATTATATTGATTGAGTTTGATTAGAAGGTATTTAGAATAGAAAATGAATATATGAAATAAATTGGTTGAATTGGTTATGATTGAAATGAATACGGTTTAATTTACAGGGGGTTTTATATGATAATAAGCAGAAATGCTGCCGAAATTTATAATAAACAAAATATATTCTAAAATACTTAAACGAGTCCCATTTCACTTTTAATACAGACTTTAGACTTTGAAAGTTCATAATAGGGATCAGTTATTAAAATTATACTATGAATGTTATTTTTTTTAGAATTATTTGCAAATTGTCTGATATGTCCGGTAATGCCTCGTAACCCTGTTCCGGTGATGGTTCGGGGTTAGGGGTGTTACAATTATGTACCTGTGAAGAACCACATAAACCATTAATTTTCTTACTTAACAGTTCTATCTGGTTTGATAGCATGGTCACTGCGTCGAGGTTGAAAACACTGGCGGCTTTTGTTGGCTTTGTCCTCGTGACTTGCCACTGATAGTTATTCAATGACATCTCTTCAATGAATCCGTAGGCAGCTTCAGGTGTTTTGTTATTCAGGGTTCCGCCGGCGGCTGAATCAATCAACTGTCTGGTTGAGGGGTTCACACCGTTGTAAAAGGTTTGGACCTGTAACCACAAGGGTAGCCCATGGTGTGGGCACCTTCTCAATAGATCCTTGTATCTCTCCCATGCATCGTAAAGTGTCTCTAAATCCATCTACACAAAAGAAGAAATATCATTCCTCAACTTTTCCGTTTTAGCCGGTGGAAAATATTTTAACAAAAAAATTTCGGTCATCTGTTCCCATGTAGTGATTGATCCTCGTGGTAACGAGTTCAACCACTATTTAGCTTTGTTCCTCAATGAAAAGGGAAACAACCGAAGATGAATGGCATCATCAGAAACGCCATTTATTTTGAAAGTATCGCAAAATTCTAGGAAATTCGCAAAGTGATTATTTGGATCTTCATCCTGCAAACCATCAAACTGAACAAATTGCTGTATCATCTGAATTATGTTAGGTTTCAGTTCAAAATTATTTGCAGCAATAGCAGGTCTAACAATACTTGTCTCAGTTCCTGTTAAATTCGGTTTAGCATAATCATACAAAATACAAGGAGTAGGATTTTAATTCACCGGGTTTGTGACAACCACAGGAGGTAGCGGATTGTTATCATCCATCTCTGCGGTAGTATTGGTATCGTCCTCTTGCTCTTCTTCTATGTATTGTAAGCTTTGCCTTATTTCTCTTCTGTTTCTGCAAACGGTACCTTCTAAATCGCTGTAAAAAAATTAAGGGTCCTGACGGGTTCCTTCTAGTCATAAACTAGAAAAACCTATCAGAAGCAAAGGAAAGAAAAGAAAAATTAGAAAAGTGAAAATAAAAATAAAAAAAATTAATTGCAAATAAATAAAAATAATGGCTAAAGTAATAAAAATCAAGTGTTCCTAATATCTTAGTCCCCGGCAACGGCGCCAAAAACTTTGATCGTGTCTGAAAGTCTTATATAATGAATGATCGAGCCTAGAAACTAACTATGACAACGAATAATGCAAGCGCACCTATCGTTTGGTATATAGCTATGACAAGACCGGAAAGACCAAGAGTATTAATAATTACTATCTTTTTATTATTTAGCCTAAGAATTAAGGGAATTGTTGTTTAATCTAAAAGTAACTAATTACTAAGCTAAAGATGCTAAGTCACAGAGAATGAATTGGGGAAATACTTTTGGGAAAACCAATTGATTAAGACAATACCCAAGGAAGAATCCACCTAGACTTCACTAACTCTGAACCAGACGATTTATTCACTTGACTTGATCTGTAGGATTCCCTAATTTATATTAATACCTCTCTCGAGGCTACTAACGTCTAACCCTAGGTTGATTAATTGAAATCTCTGTAACAGCCTAATTTTCAGTGGTGCTGAAAACGGTGTTTTGAGATCACTAAATCCGACAAGTAAGATTGAATAAGATAGTAATTTAATATTTATGAGTCAAGTAAGAATTTAGAAGAATTTTTGAATTGGTGAATTTGGTGAATTAAAAGAATTTATTATGTCAAATAGGTAAAAAAACGAGGTATCGAGACCTCAAATTTGAAAACCGAGCCATAAATATTTTTAGAAATATTTATGGAGTGTCATTAAGTTAGTATTAAAGTTTTTTTGAGAAATTTAAACATTTGGGTAGTCAATTAAATAAAAAGGACTAAATTGTAACAAATGCAAAATTTGCTAGAAGGATTAAATAGCTCAAGTGTTAAAAGAAAGAGGATTTAAAGGTCAATTAAGCCTAAAAGTGAATGGTTGGATGGCAAGCACAAGAAAATCATAAAAATAAGGGAAATAAGGGAAAAATTGGAAATTTTACAATTTTAACATATAAAATAAGCACAAAATTGAAAAACCTAGAGATCTCTTCATATTTTCTCAACCAAAACACCATAGGAGGTCTGGAGAAAGCTGGTTTTTCATATTTTTACATCATGTGAGTTTAATTCTTGCTTTTTCTTGATAATTTTTATGTTTTTATAACTTTTACAACTAGGTCCACTTATAGAATTCATTAGTTTTTTGATTTGGTGGGTGAAATTAGAAGTTACCCTGGCTGAGTAAGGGAAGTTTATGATGAATTATTATGAAATTTAAATTCTAATTTCATATTAAGGTGGTTTTATTAAGTGATTTTGATAGAAAATGGTATTTAGGACCTAATTGTGAAAAAGTTGTGAATTAGAGGTTGGTGTTGAAATTCAGAATACCAAAGGTTGTGAAATAGTTTATAATGATAAAATAAAGTGATAATTGAGAAAAATTAGTTTAATTGATGGGTGAATTGAGTAGGGGCTAAATTGTAAAAACTATAAATTTTGGGGTAAAAGTGCAATTTTGAAAATTGAAGAGCATAAATTATGAAGTGAAATAGAAATGAAATAAATGTTGATGAGTGAAAATATTTTTCATTATAGATCAAGAATCCAAAGAAGAAAAAGAAAAAGAAAAAGCTGCGGAATAGTCCTTAAATTTCAATATCTTCTACAAATCAGCCGGGTAAGTTCATATGGTTGAATTTACATGTTTATTTGTGAATGATTGAATGATATAATGTGTTATTAAATATGAATTTGCTGTGGGATTGTGAAAATTTTGATAAAATAAAAGAATAAAGGTGGTAATTCAAATTAGGAAAAACGCAGGATTGAGTACGTTCGTATCGTGACATGTGATGAATTGACGGAAAAGACCATGGTTGATCCATGGCAAAGTGTAAAACGTAGGTATGGTATCATCCATACTGAGTTGTGAAATGTAGATATGGTATCATCCATACTGAGTTGTGAAGCGTAGGTATGGTATTAACCATACTGAGTTAAGAAAGTAGGTATGGCCTTTCCCATACCGAGTTGTGAAATGTAGGTACGGTGTTTCAATAAGGAAAACCATACTGAGTTGTGAAACGTGGCATTGAGCAACGACGTACTCAAATTCATAAGATGTTTCCTAATTTGATAATAAGTAATACAAGAGGTGTGAACCTATTGAAAGAGATTGAGTAATTGTTAATGTTGAGCTCAACTATGTGAAGTATCATAACAGAGGTTGTGAATGGCAGGGAACTATAGTAAATGCTTTGTTATTGTTTGAAAATATTATGTCTGGTAAGCGTTACTTTTAAACCTATGAACTTACTAAGCTTCAATAAGCTTACTTGTGTGTGTTTGATATTTTTATGTAGATTAAATTAAAGGGAAATTGGTAGATCGGATCATCACAACAAAGCTCACTATCCAGATCAATTTCGATAGCTTTTGTTTTATATTAAAGATTTATATGGCATGTATAGAGTTTAAATGAAATGGAGTAAAGATGTTATAAACTAGTTAACAATATTTTGCAATGAAACAGTTTTTGAATAGCAGCAGTGACGTGATTTTGAAAAATCACCAAAGATAGGAGAAATGGAATTAGAAAGTGAATAAGATATAGAATTAAAGCTTATTGTGTCTGTTTTTATGTGAACGAAACAAAACAGGCAAACGAAATTTTATATTTTGTGATATTTGAATTTTAGTGTAATACCCCTATACCCGGTTCAATCATGCAGACCCGGTATAAGACTATTACATTTGGTGCCAAAACAATTATGGCCAGATACTGTTTAATTAAAACATTTGTATATAATATTTTAACTTACCAACCATTTTTGCTAACATATTTATTGTTTATTAATTCATTCCATATATACCAAAATACTTCAAATAACTGAAAATAGATAAAATTTCAATAATCTACATTTTAGTCCCTATCACATGGGAACACCTTTGAACTACATATGTACATGCCATTTTAATACAAAATTTAGTACCTACTTTTGAAGCCCTTGAGGATGTGATGAGATGAGAGATCTTCTAGTTGGACTTCTCTTCTAGTCTAATTGTACCTACGCGTTAAAATAAACGCGTTAAGCCGGTGAAGACTTAGTAAGCACTACAAGAATAATTAACTAAATAATCATAACAAGATATTATTGCATATCTACTCACATATAAGTCTCTTCAACTATGCATTGCTTTTAAATAAATTTAACTTATCTTTTGTAAGGTATAAAAATTACCTTAACACATCAGTGATTCACTTTTATTCTCATTTCACTTTCTTAGCCCAAAGTAGACTTTATAGAACACACCGGATATACGGAACAGATACAGATGTGCATTATGATGCACAAGTGAACAGAGAGCACTGACGTGCTAATAATCAGAGAGCACCAACGTGCTAATAATCAGAGAGCACCAATGTGCTAATAATCAGAGAGCACCAATGTGCTAATAATCAGAGAGCGCGCTAAAGTTCCTTAATGGCATGCCACTAATATCCCAGTAGTTCTAAATTCCGTCTACTTGGGCATTAAAACTGAATCTCATATATTTAAATAATTCACATAAATATTTCAAAAAAATAAATAACAATAATTTAAAATTCTTGTAGTACTTACAACAAAAATGTTGAAATGATATATGTTATTCTTCCTTCACTCCTTAACCTTCTCTTTTCCTTTCCCTTCAATTGGATCCTTTCCTTTCTTTTCTTTTTCTTCAATTTCATACAAAACATATAACATTTATATGTTAAAAAAATAATCAAATAAACTTTGTGTACTATTTAATAAAATAAACATGTATTTTATGATAAACTCATGCTTTCTTACTTTTGCTCACATTTCAATTTAATCCTTTACTCATAAACTTATTCAAAGCTGTCCTTTTGTGTCATAGTCACAAAATTATTTATTTACAGAGCTACAGAACTCCAAATGAAGAACCATTAATTTTTGCTGAAACTAGACTCACATATATTCATATCATAAAATTTCCAGAATTTTTAGCTTAGCCAATTAGTACAGTTTATTCATCAAAGTCACCCCTATTCTGCTGTCTGGCAGTTCTGACCCTTCTTTACTAAAAATTAATTATCTCTTCATATAAGATTCAGATGATGTTCTCGTTTATTTCTATTGAAAATAGACTCATTAAGGATTCTAAAAATGTAAATTTAAACCCCTAATTATTTTTATCCAATTTTTTATGATTTTCCAAAGTCAGAACAGGGGATTTCGAAATCACCCTGAACTAGTCTCACCAAAATCTAAATATCTCAAACTACAGAATTTATTTACTTTCCCTGTTTCTTTCATATGAAACTAGACTCAATAAGCTTTAATTTCATATCTCACTCAACTTCTAATTCCACTTATACGATTTTTGATGAATTTTCAAACTTACTCTACTGCTGCTGTCCCAAAACTGTTTTCTTATAGCTTGTTTTGCAATTAAGTCCTTTATCCAATTCTAACTTCAAATTCTTTCAATTAAACCACTAATTCATCATTTTATTCATCATATGTTACATTCAACAACTTTAAAACTTCAAAAACTTCAACTTAAATTCATCAAAACTTTGTTCTAAAACTTATAAAGCATCAAAATTAAAAGAGAAGGACTAAATTAACTTACCAATTAAACTTCCAAGCTTCAAACTTTCAATTTTCCCTTTTCTTCTTTCTTTTCTCTTTTTTTTCTTTCTTTCCCCTGCTCTCTGTTTCGTTTTGCTTCTCTGTTTCTATATCTTTCTATTCTTTTTCCTTTAGTCTATTTATATATAATAATAAAATATAATAATATAATAATATACTTTATAATTAATATCTAATATATATATCTATATCCATATACACGTTTTTAACTAAAAAATCCAGGATTTTTTTTCAGCCTCAACATTTAAAAATGGCATAATTGCCTTTTTAGTCCTTTATACTTTCTTTTAATCTATAATTAAACTTTTGCACCTTTTTCAATTTAATCCTTTTTCTCAAATACTTCTAATTAAGTCAAATTCACCTAAATAAAACCTTATTAAACACACAACTAACTTCGTAAATATTTTTAATAAATATTTTATGAGTCCGTTTACTAAAAATGGAGACCCGATAACTCATTTTTCAATATCCATACTTTTGAGGTCGTTACAATTCTCCCCCCTTTTGAAATTTCGTCCTCGAAATTTACTTAAAAAGAGATGAAACACTAAATTCTTATAGTTTCCTTCAAATAAACACCTTGATAAATACTTTATCACCAACAGAATATTTAATATCCCGATGTTTTAAATCCACAATTGATTTCTGTTGTCGAATGCTGCTTTTAATCTATTCCGAATCACCTTTACTTTTTCTTCTGTTTCCCGGATCAAATCAACCCCATGTATCTTCTTTTCATTGAGCTCTGTCCAATATAACGGTGTTCTACATTTTCTACCATACAAAGCTTCATATAGAGCCATTTTAATATTGGACTGATAATTATTATTGTAAGCAAATTCAATCAAAGGTAGATACCTCTCCCAATTACCTTCGAACTCTAGTATACAACATCGGAGCATATCTTCCAATACCTGAATTACAAGCTCAGATTAGCCATCTGTCTGAGGATGAAATGCAGTACTGAAATACAACTGAGTACCCAAAGCTTCTTGTAACTTATCCCAGAAACGAGACGTAAATCGGGGATATCCAATATAATAGAGACATGCACTCTATGTAGCCTGACAATCTCAGATATATACAGTTTAGCCAGTTTATCTAAAAAATAATCTATACGTACCGGAATAAAGTACGCTGATTTTGTCAATCGGTCAATAATCACCCAAATAACATCTCTCTTTTTTTTTCCTCGGAGATAATGGTAACCCCGATACAAAATCCATAGTGATTCTTTCCCATTTCCATTCCGGTATAGTAATTGGCTGAAGTAACCCGAAGGTACCTGATGTTCTGCTTTGACCTGTTGACATATCAGACATCTTGATACAAACTCAGAAATATCACGTTTCATACCTGGCCACCAGTACATCTTCTTCCTAAATCTAACCAACTCTCTCGAATTATCCATCAATTTGCGAATGAAAGGCTGTACTGAAATCGAGTTAAGTACTCAATAATTTCCTGTAATTGTTTTCAGAACCCCAAAGTGAACTATAATCTCGATCAGAAATTATCAATACTAGAATACCATGAAATCTTACAATTTCTGGAATGTACATCTCCGCAAGTTTCTGAAGCCATCAATCAGTTCTGACTTTATAAATTAATCAACTATCACTCATATAGCATTCTTATAAGTTATTCCGAAATCAGAAAGTGAACCGTAAACTGTAGATCTCTATCAAACATTTCAAAGATTGATACTCCATATAGTTTGTCAATTTTCATAGACTTATATCTCATTTCCGCCCCAGTATCTTTACTAGCTGTAATAATTCTGTAAACACCAATACCGGATATTCAACTAAAATTAATCCTTCATCAGACAATAGCAATCAAATATTTATTACTCACAGAGCGAACAATTATTTTCCCATTCAAATCATCTACAACTATATTTATTTTTCCCCGATTCAGACTGAACCAGAACTGATGCTTCAATTATTAGAACTTCCATCTACTCAAAATTCTACTAGCATTGATTAGTCCATTCAAACCTTGTGTCTTCCTGTAGTATTCTTATCATTTATGTAGCTATCATAAAAAACACTTTCACAAAAATTAAAAAAAAAATCCCAACACTTCAAATTATCCCAAGTCCACAGTCATCAGATAGAATATGCCATAGTACTATAATAAATATGATATTTCAATAATATAAATGGATCAATACTTCAACTTCAATAGTACTTTAAAATAGAAGAAGAAATCCAAGAGTAGTCTCAATAATAACCAGTATAATAATACAACTTCTATAATCTAAGATCCATATCACCGAGCTCCCATAACTGAACCAAGATTTATAACAGTAATATATATTTACCTTCTATCAATGAATACCCCTTCACAGATGAATCATATTTGATAGATAAGATCAGATTATAAAATAATAAGAAAACCAATATAATGAAATCCCAGATGTGGCATAATGAAATCCCAGATGTGGAGCTATATTGAATTTCCGAGAATAAAAACCACATTCAATGATAAAGAAATTGATAATATTCCAAAGAAAAACCAGAAGAAGAATACCATTTATCCTCACTAGAAACGATTATGATAAAGATAATGCAAATTGCGTATATGTACCAGAATATCAACCGGTAGAAATAGAAAATAATTTCATATGAATCTGACCATTAAGTCTTCTATCTAACAGAACAAATTAGAAAATCCAAAGAAAAATAGAGCAGTACCGATCATGAATCAACCAGAACTTCCATTTTAACGTTATGATTCCAAACTTTCTACACAATAAAAATAACATCTGAACAGTTGCATATACCTCTGAAGATAAAAGAACATATAGAATACCCATATAGAATACCCAGAAGAGATCATTGTAAGATGCCTGACTATAGCAGCTGTATTCAAATATTTCTGCAATTTCATTACTAATCCGTTAACATATATAATCATCACCAGTCCCATATCATTCACTTCACTCACAAAGCTTATTCAAAAAATTTCAGTTAGCTTATTCTGTAGTTACCATATCTGAATAAATCAATTTCTGATATATGACTTCTTCCTTTAATAGTAGCACTGTGTATTCCCCAAATAATTTTCAGAAAAGAAATCAGATAATTTCACGTTCATATTCAACAACAGACATGTGGTTCTGCTTCAAATCCAGAAATTCTCTTTTCTTCTTCTCAAGATAAGGTTGACTCACATGTTTCTTTTTAAATTCAGATACAAAGGAATTCCAATTAATTTTCTCTGCAGAATGGATATTCATGACAGTGTTCCACCATTGGTAAGCCTCACCCTTTAATAAAAATACTGCATACTTCAACTTTTCATCCCTTGTATACTGCAATTCTTCATATATTCTTCGACTGTTCTCTAACCATTCTTCAGCCTCAGCTGGGTCATCATCTTTCTTTCCTTTAAACACTTCAGTTCCACACTTTTGAACTAAATCATTATAATTCCTATCAATTTCACTATAAATATAACTGTACCAATAAGGGGGTAGAGATCGTAAGGCCTCATAATTTAGATTCATGTATATACTCATATAACATAACATTTATCATTTCTTACTATAAGACATTTATCCACATCTTTTCAAATTCTGTTTCATCATAAGTAACATTTTACTTAATTATTTGAATATCACTTTCAGAATTATCGAAATTATTTCAATTCGAAAACATTTCTTTCTTTAACATTTCCTTTTTCTATATTAAGAGGAAACCAACTCTATTTTATTAAATTCATAAATTCCAGTAAACATCACAAAATCGGTATCTTTTATTCTTTCAGAAGACATCTTTAAGTTTCTACAATAGTCATAAATTACACAATTAAATAACTAAACCTCATCTCATCACATCAATTTATAAAATGGCATGTACAAATAGACTCATACTCGACCCAAGAATTCAGAAAACCTAGGCTCTGATACCAATAAATGTAATACCCCTATACCCGGTTCAATCATGCAGACCCGGTATAAGACTATTACATTTGGTGCCAAAACAATTATGGCCAGATACTGTTTAATTAAAACATTTGTATATAATATTTTAACTTACCAACCATTTTTGCTAACATATTTATTGTTTATTAATTCATTCCATATATACCAAAATACTTCAAATAACTGAAAATAGATAAAATTTCAATAATCTACATTTTAGTCCCTATCACATGGGAACACCTTTGAACTACATATGTACATGCCATTTTAATACAAAATTTAGTACCTACTTTTGAAGCCCTTGAGGATGTGATGAGATGAGAGATCTTCTAGTTGGACTTCTCTTCTAGTCTAATTGTACCTACGCGTTAAAATAAACGCGTTAAGCCGGTGAAGGCTTAGTAAGCACTACAAGAATAATTAAATAAATAATCATAACAAGATATTATTGCATATCTACTCACATATAAGTCTCTTCAACTATGCATTGCTTTTAAATAAATTTAACTTATCTTTTGTAAGGTATAAAAATTACCTTAACACATCAGTAATTCACTTTTATTCTCATTTCACTTTCTTAGCCCAAAGTAGACTTTATAGAACACACCGGATATACGGAACAGATACAGATGTGCATTATGATGCACAAGTGAACAGAGAGCACTGACGTGCTAATAATCAGAGAGCACCAACGTGCTAATAATCAGAGAGCACCAACGTGCTAATAATCAGAGAGCACCAATGTGCTAATAATCAGAGAGCGCGCTAAAGTTCCTTAATGGCATGCCACTAATATCCAGTAGTTCTAAATTCCGTCTACTTGGGCATTAAAACTGAATCTCATATATTTAAATAATTCACATAAATATTTCAAAAAAATAAATAACAATAATTTAAAATTCTTGTAGTACTTACAACAAAAATGTTGAAATGATATATGTTATTCTTCCTTCACTCCTTAACCTTCTCTTTTCCTTTCCCTTCAATTGGATCCTTTCCTTTCTTTTCTTTTTCTTCAATTTCATACAAAACATATAACATTTATATGTTAAAAAAATAATCAAATAAACTTTGTGTACTATTTAATAAAATAAACATGTATTTTATGATAACTCATGCTTTCTTACTTTTGCTCACATTTCAATTTAATCCTTTACTCATAAACTTATTCAAAGCTGTCCTTTTGTGTCATAGTCACAAAATTATTTATTTACAGAGCTACAGAACTCCAAATGAAGAACCATTAATTTTTGCTGAAACTAGACTCACATATATTCATATCATAAAATTTCCAGAATTTTTAGCTTATCCAATTAGTACAGTTTATTCATCAAAGTCACCCCTATTCTGCTGTCTGGCAGTTCTGACCCTTCTTCACTAAAAATTAATTATCTCTTCATATAAGATTCAGATGATGTTCTGGTTTATTTCTATTGAAAATAGACTCATTCAGGATTCTAAAAATGTAAATTTAAACCCCTAATTATTTTTATCCAATTTTTTATGATTTTCCAAAGTCAGAACAGGGGATTTCGAAATCACCCTGAACTAGTCTCACCAAAATCTAAATATCTCAAACTACAGAATTTCTTTGCTTTCCCTGTTTCTTTCATATGAAACTAGACTCAATAAGCTTTAATTTCATATCTCACTCAACTTCTAGTTCCACTTCTACAATTTTTGATGAATTTTCAAACTTACTCTACTGCTGCTGTCCCAAAACTGTTTTCTTATAGCTTGTTTTGCAATTAAGTCCTTTATCCAATTCTAACTTCAAATTCTTTCAATTAAACCACTAATTCATCATTTTATTCATCATATGCTATATTCAACAACTTTAAAACTTCAAAAACTTCAACTTAAATTCATCAAAACTTTGTTCTAAAACTTATAAAGCATCAAAATTAAAAGAGAAGGACTAAATTAACTTACCAATTAAACTTCCAAGCTTCAAACTTTCAATTTTCCCTTTTCTTCTTTCTTTTCTCTTTTTTTTCTTTCTTTCCCCTGCTCTCTGTTTCGTTTTGCTTCTCTGTTTCTATATCTTTCTATTCTTTTTCCTTTAGTCTATTTATATATATAATAATAAAATATAATAATAATAATATACTTTATAATTAATATCTAATATATATATCTATATCCATATACACGTTTTTAACTAAAAAATCTAGGATTTTTTTTTTCAGCCTCAACATTTAAAAATGGCATAATTGCCTTTTTAGTCCTTTATACTTTCTTTTAATCTATAATTAAACTTTTGCACCTTTTTTAATTTAATCCTTTTTCTCAAATACTTCTAATTAAGTCAAATTCACCTAAATAAAACCTTATTAAACACACAACTAACTTCGTAAATATTTTTAATAAATATTTTATGAGTTCGTTACTAAAAATGGAGACCCGATAACTCATTTTTCAATATCCATACTTTTGAGGTCGTTACATTTAGTGAGACAGGGTCAGGATGGTATTTGAAGTCCTCTATTTTGACTTTAGAAAATCATTAAAAATTGTAAAAAAAAGAATTATGAGTTATAATTTATATATTTAGATTCCTTAGTGAGTCTATTTTCAATAAAAATAAGTGGGAACAACATATGAAAACTTTACAATGAGATATTTGAATTTAGGTTAAGAGAGGTCAGAACCGTTGGTCAGTGAAACATGGGAAAATTTAATGAATAAACTGTACTAATTGGTAACACCAAAAATTCTAAAAAAAATATAGTAATAAGATATATGAGTTTAGTTTCAAGGAAAATTTACAGATCTAAATTTTGAGTTCCGTAACTCGAGTTATAGTCAATTTCGTCAACATGATGTAGATGGAAAATTTCAATTTTTTTGCCCCAAATTAGTAGTTAAGTCTAGTAATGCCTCGTGCTCGACTTCGACAACGGTCTCGGGTAAGGGGTGTTACAATCTCTTTCTAATTAAAACCCCTAGAATTGGATTAACTCGATCTATGGACTCCCATATTAGGTTTGACCCTAATCCGACAGATTTTCGTCGTCCTATCTCTAAGAGTGCGATCAACTCCGTTTAATTATGGTAGATCTACTCTTAAACAGGGACTTTTGCTCCACTGCCTAAGCACATCAATACTTGAATCAATATCCTGAAGTATCAAAGCAAGAATTAAGAACACATAATTAAGAACAAATCAAGTATTTATCATATAGTTCAGAAAACAATAACAAGATCCGTCTTAGGTTTCATCCCCCTCAGGTATTTGAGGGGTTAGTTCATATTTATAAAAGAATACATCTCAGAAGAAAGTATAAAACAAAATATAAGAAAAACCCTAAAACCCCCTGAAGGAAATTGAAGGGAAGATCTTCCGTCTTGAGTATGATTCTGACTTGTCAAGATGGATCAACTGGCTATCTTCGAGTAAATCCCACAATTCACCCCTCTCTGGCTTCGCCTCTTCGGCCTTCCCCCGACACACCCCTTTTAGGTCACACTTAGGGTGTTTATATAGGCTTTCGAAATGTCTTTCTTTGCCCCTAAGTATCCTAATCCGAATGAAATTAAAACAGGTCACGGCAGGGACACGCCCGTGTAAATCGAGCCCAGGCCGTGTTCGGGTCTGCTAAAGAGGCACGACCGTGTGGCGAACTTCAGGCCGTGTGAATTTCGTACTTTGGCCCATTTTCTCCGTTTTTGGCCCGTTTCTCGCTCTTTTCATCCTCCTATGCTGTCCTAAGTATAAAACATGAAATTAAAGGATTAGGAGCATCAAATTCCACAAATCAGGGGATAAATCATCCAAAAGTATTTCAAATGTAGGATTAAAATATGTACATATTATGGTTTATCATGCGGCGACAGCAACTTATGCTAGCCCTAGGGTTTTTGTTTTGTTTAGGTTAATTGGGCTAGGGTTAGTTGTGGGTCTGCTGGGTATGGGTTAGTTTTTTATTGGGTTTGTGATGGGGTTTGGGCTGGTGTTGGTTTGGGTTTTGTATTAGTTTTGGTTTAATTTATTTGGGCTGGGGTCTGTTGGGTTTAAATTTGTTTGGGTATGGGTTGTATTGTTTGGGTTTGTTTGGGCCCGAGCCAAAATTTGGCCTTACAACACCCATTGAGACTTATGTTCGAGATGCTGATATTTATTTTCTAAGTAATGCTATAACACCCCAAACTCAGCCTAGAAGTTATGACCAGAAGTTGAGGAATTATATTACCTCATGTAAAAGCCTTTATTTCGATCAAACTAAAAGTGCGTGTAACACCCCAAACCCGGCCCACGAGTCATGACCGGATCTGGTATGTCACAAAATAAGAGAAGTTTGGAAGGTTTGGATTAGTAGTAGTAATTTAAGAAAATTTTTGTTAAGGGTATAAAACGGTGTTTGTTAAAACTCAAGTGGGTTGATTCGATTGAGTTGAAAATCCTTTCTTCCTTTAAAACCATTTGACCATTTAAATTTTAGAACATTAGTGTGATCGATAGCTTAGAAAATTTTGTTACCCGAGGGTAGCATTTTTGAAAACGCGTACAAGTACTTATTTTTGAAAACGTTACTTTTAATCGATTTGCCTAACCGTTCGTAAGTTCATTAGTTATAAGGTAAAGTAAAAACAACTACCTAACCATCCAAAATAATAAGCGGCCATATTACAACCAAATCGAATTGTAGTGAATAATTAAACTTAAAACGGGGCAAAAATAAAATTTCAAGTTCACAAAACCAACATGGCCGCCTCGAACTCTCCTCGGCTCCGCATCCGTGCTCTACTCACCTGCAAGATGATATGGGAAGGGGTGAGTCACCAAGACTCAGTGTATAAATCCCCGACCCGAAAATAACACTCATACACAAGATATTAGTATGACATGCAATTATGCAACCCCACTTAGCCATCCATGCTCCTTTTCTACCCCGTGTGGTACCAAACCACTGGTGGTGCCAAACCACTGGTGACCCGAAGTCACAATATCCGTCAATACGTGTGGTGCCAAACCACTGGTGGTGCCAAACCACTGGTGACCCGAAGTCACAATCAAATGATGGGGCCAACCCATCGTGTGATACCAAATCACTGGCGTCGATCCCGTATCTCAGATGTGGGGCCAACCCACGGTGGTACTAAGCCACAGGGACGAGACGCTATGAGGTGCCAAACCTCTGGAGGTACCAAACCTCTGGTGACCGTAGCCACAATGTGTTACCAAAACACTGGTGTCCGTCGACACGAATATTACTCCCTCTCATCAATCCCACCATCATCATGCTCATATTACAAGTATCATGATTCCATATATCATGCAATCGAATATAGCATAGCATTTTTTTAGCATATGATGGCATATACAACATATATCGTAAATCGAGTAATAAGGAAACTTACCCGAGAATCAAGCTTATGCCCACTAAGCCAAGTTACCATGTGAGAGGTTATTAATATCATTAAATAACAGTTTATACTAATAAAGTGTGTAAGAGTTTACACACCTATTTAATCGAAGATTTAACTAGGATTCTCGTGTCTATGCGATATTACAAAAGTCCCGAAACGTCCTCGTATAGCTCCTATTATTCGGCCATCACGGGTTAGTGCTTAGGGGTCTTATTGATTAACTAACAAGTCCAAAGTTATAGGTCATAGCATAACCAAAATAGGGCTCTAGGTCGAACCTTTATCGACACAAGGCAAAGTGATCGGAAACTCGAACCTCCGGTTTCTGGGCCGATTTGCCTCCCCCTAAAATCATAGTATAAATTCGGTTATCACTCAAGAATACCAAGGATGGCCTTTGGCCGAAAATGATTATTCATCTCCAAGCTTACCGAAAACCCGAAGTTATAGTTTGACTCGTTGAGGCTCTCTGAAAAATCAAAATCCAAGTACTCCTTGGTGTCTGTTATGCATGCAAACATTTTTAATTTAGTATGGCCTATACCCCCCCTTTTCCGGCCGATTCCTAAAAGGTCCTTAACTCATGTTTTCGACATGCATTGAGGGGGCGAGTTTAAAACCGAAATTTGAGAGAGAGTGAGTGTGTTCTTACCAAGCGATTGATAATGAAAGAAGGCTTGGCTTTGAAGATCTCAAAATCCCGAAGCACCTAGACAGATTCGGTTTCAACAAGTAATTAGCACCTTTGGTAAAAAGTGCCGAAACCGGCTTTTACTCCTTTAAAAGTTGACAAGAACAAGAGAAACAAAATAAGGCATTCGGCTTTGACTATATACCCACCTTATGAACCGATTGGAGAAGGACCAACTTTTAGATCTGCCCTTGTTGCTATTCGACTAAGGCTACAGTAAAAGAAGAAATGAAACTTTTACAAGGTCAAAGAGCTTAGAAGTTTCGGCCAAAGCCTAAAGCTCAAGTCCACCAAAAGTTGGTCATTCCTTACCTCGACATTGCTTCACTTCATGGACACCACTTCCAGCCGAAATTTCCTCTCTAGGAAACACCATATTCGATCATCAAATGGAGAAGAAAAGATGGTATAGAGAAGCTCCTTCGGCCAAGCATTCAAAGTTGGAAGGAAGGGAAAACAATAGAGCTACTGCCGAAATGCTCTCCTTTGCTAAGCTTCAAAACCGGCCATGGTCTCCCCCCCTTTCTTTTTGATACTTCCCATCAACAATAATAATAATAAAATGAAAAAGCCTTGTTTATTCATTTTCCCAAGCCATAAACCCATCACCAAGGATAAAATAGTCTTAACAAGGCACCTCCCATGCTCCCATGCAGCACATGTACTAATAAAATAAAAGGAAATAATATGTATATAAATAATAATAATAAAACTATGGTTAACCCATAATTTTAGCACCCCACGGCAGCATGCCTTGAGCATGCGTGCATGCATGCCCCATGCGTAGGCCACTTGCCGACCAAAGCCAAAATTTAAAAATTCCAAAGGAAAATGCGGTTGCCAGGTCTCAAACCCGAGATCTGGGGGAAACCGCCCAAGCTTCTGACCATCCGGCTACTGCTCCGTATCTGTTATAATAACGCCGAAAATTCCCTTTAAGCTTCCAAGGCTTGGCTTCCTCACGCATTTAATGCCAGAAGCCAAAAACAAATCGCCTCACTGCAGCCCAGGGGTTTCGAACCCCAGACGTGCGGAATGAAACCCCCACGCCTTAACCGCTCGACTAACACGACTTTCATGACGAAATTGCATTGCATATTCCTTTTAATCCTTCCCCGATGGCTTCAATAACTTGAGCGCTTAAAGCAAAAATTTAAACGCTCCAAGTGTACTCCCGTGGCTCGAACGCAAGGCCAGGAGGAATAATTCCAAGCCTCTAGCCACTCTTCTAATGTGCCGTTCGTAACCCAACTTGACAACATTTTCCTTTTAGCTACTCCCTCACTTCAACGTCCAAAAATTAAAGCCTCCAAAAGCAGTTCCTACT
Organism: Gossypium australe; assembly: GCA_005393395.2. Taxonomy (NCBI): domain Eukaryota; kingdom Viridiplantae; phylum Streptophyta; class Magnoliopsida; order Malvales; family Malvaceae; genus Gossypium; species Gossypium australe. The sequence continues at coordinate 4,095,017 of CM016615.1, forward strand.
GCTCGAACCTCCTCCCTCTAACCTCTCTCCCACGCTAATATACCACTGAGCCAGCCTGACTTTTATGTCAAGGTCGCGCCTCATTTTTCTTTTGACCTTTCTCCCTTAGTCTCCCATATTCCTACGCAAAATAAAACGCACACACACACGCCACTGTTGGGACTCGAACACGAGTCCCGGGGGGATAACCTCAAGCCTTCAGCCACCCAACCAGGTTATTTCCCCATGCCAAGTTTCGCACCAAAATATAAAAAAGGTTCTCCACTAGGAAATCGGAAAAAAAATAAATGCAAGCAACCCTAGTTGCAGGATGTTACAGTTTTACCCCCCCTTAAAATAATTTCGTCCCCGAAATTACCTGGGTCAGAAGAGTTGGGGGTATTGCTGTCGCATCACATCCTCGGGCTCCCAAGTAGCTTCCTCCACGCCATGATTCCGCCATAGGACCTTCACTAAAGGAACTGACTTCCTACGCAAAACTTTCACATTCCGATCTAGGATCTGCACCGGTTCCTCTTCCATCGTCAAATCTGGACTCACCTCAACTTCCTCAACTGCCAAGATGTGTGATGGATCAGAACGATAGCGTCTAAGCATGGAGACATGGAACACATCGTGAATCTGACTCAGTTCTGTAGGTAACTCGAGTTGATAAGCTACTGGTCCCACCCGTTTCAACACCTTAAATGGTCCAATGAACCTAGGACTTAACTTGCCCTTTTTCCCAAATCTGAACACTTTCTTCCATGGCGAGACCTTCAGAAAAACTTCGTCTCCAACGGCAAATTCTATGTCTCTCCGCTTGAGATCAGCATAAGACTTTTGTCTATCCGAGGCTTTTTCAATCGAGCTTGGATCTTCTTCACCTTATCTTCAGTTTCTGCAACCAATTCCGGTCCTAACATCCGTCGCTCACCCAACTCCGTCCAACAAGTAGGTGTGCGACACCTCCTACCATACAGTGCTTCATAAGGTGCCATCTTAATGCTTGCCTGATAACTGTTGTTGTATGCGAACTCAGCAAATGGCAAAAATTCCTCCCAACTACCTCCGAAGTCCAAAACGCAGCCTCTTAACATGTCCTCCAAAATCTGAATAACTCTTTCCGACTGCCCGTCAGATTGTGGATGGAAAGCTGTACTGAAATCCAGCCGTGTACCCAAAGCCTGATGTAGTGCTCTCCAAAACCTCGATGTAAATCTGGGGTCTCTGTCTGAGATGATCGACATTGGCACACCATGCAACCTCACTATCTCTGCCACATACAACTTAGCTAACTTCTGGAGCGAGTAATCCACCCTTACCGGTATGAAGTGAGCCGACTTGGTCAGACGGTCCACAATCACCCAAATTGCGTTCTTTTTGCTGGGCGTGAGGGGTAGCCCACTGACGAAATCCATAGTGATCCTCTCCCATTTCCACTGAGGAATCTTCACGGGTTGGAGTAGTCCAGATGGCAACTGATGTTCAGCTTTTACCCGCTGACACGTGAGACACCTTCCCACGAAATCGGTTACCTCATGCTTCAACCCTGGCCACCAGAACTGCTTCCGCAAATCTCCGTACATCTTGCTACTTCCAGGATGCATAGCATATGGGCTGCTATGGGCATCCAGAAGAATTCTTTGCCTCAATTCTACATCATTCGGCATACAAGGCCGCCCTTGAAAACACATCACACCATCATCGGTCAAACTATACCCTTCCGAACCACCCTCTTGAACTTGCAACCTCCGCGTTTTTAAACTGTCATCCTCTAGTTGCTTTTCCTTAATCTCCTCGATCCAAGCTGGCTTAACTTGCAGCTCTGCCAGAAGACTTCCGTCGTCATATAGACTAAGACGAGCAAACATCGCCCTTAAGTCTATCACGACCTTTCGGCTCAACGCATCAGCCACCACATTAGCCTTGCCTGGATGGTACTCAATTGAACAGTCGTAGTCCTTCAACAGTTCAATCCATCGGCGCTGCCTCAGATTCAAGTCCTTCTGAGTCAAGAGATACCTCAAACTTTTATGATCCGTGTAGACTATTGATTTCTCCCCATATAAGTAATGCCTCCATATTTTCAAAGCAAAGACCACTGCCGCTAACTCCAAGTCATGAGTCGGATAGTTAACTTCATGCGGTCTTAGCTGACGGGATGCATAGGCCACTACCTTCCCTTCCTGCATCAACACACATCCCAACCCATTATGGGACGCATCACAATAAACCGTGAACAATTTTCCCGCCTCAGGCTGTACCAAAACTGGAGCCTCCGTCAGAATCTTTCTTAGCTTATCAAAACTTTCTTGCTGCTTCTCTGACCAAACAAATGGGACTCCTTTCCTTAATAGCTTAGTCAACGGTGCTGCGATTAAGGAGAATCCTTCCACAAACCTTCGATAGTACCCGGCCAAACCCAGGAAACTTCGAATTTCCGCCACTGACCGAGGTGGTTTCCACTCCAACACCGCTTCGACCTTGCGGGGGTCCACTCTAATCCCCTCAGCTGACACCACGTGACCCAAGAAGGTCACCTCTCTAAGCCAGAATTCGCATTTACTGAATTTGGCATATAATTGCTCCTCCCTCAGCACTTGTAAAACTATGCGCAAATGCTTATCATGCTCTTCCTCCGTCTTCGAGTATACCAATATGTCGTCTATAAACACCACGACAAATTGATCTAAGTATTGCTGAAACACCCTATTCATCAAGTCCATGAATGCTGCCGGTGCGTTGGTCAACCCAAACGGCATCACTAAGAACTCGTAATGCCCATACCGAGTACGAAATGCCGTCTTGTGCACATCAGCCTCCTTTACCTTAAGTTGATGATAGCCCGACCTAAGGTCTATCTTCGAGAATACCGATGCACCCTTCAGTTGATCAAACAGGTCATCAATCCGAGGCAACGGATACTTGTTTTTGATCTTCAATTTGTTTAGCTGACGGTAGTCGATACACATCCGCATTGACCCGTCTTTCTTCTTGACAAACAACACAGGTGCTCCCCACGGAGATATACTAGGTCGAATGAACCCTCTATCCAAGAGTTCCTGAATTTGAGCCTTTAGCTCCACCAACTCCTTCGGTGCCATTCGGTAGGGTGCTATGGACACAGGTGCCGTTCCGGGCAACAAGTCTATACCGAACTCAACTTCCCGATCTGGAGGCAGACCCGGAAGTTCTTCAGGAAACACATCAGCGAATTCCCCTACAGTTCGGACCTTTTCAACTGCTAACTCCTTAGCCTCCAAGGCATAAATTTGAACCAACAAAGCTTCACACCCTTTTCTGATCATCTTCTCGGCCTTCAAGGCAGACACTACATTGGATAGATAATCTCTTCTGTTACCTATCATGACCACTTCATCACCCTCAGCCGTCTTTAGAATCATACGCTTAGCAGCGCAATCCAACCTTGCCTGATACTTAACCAGCCAGTCCATTCCAAGAATTAGGTCGAACTCCCCAAACGGTAGTTCCATCAGGTCGGCCACAAACACTACCCCTTGGAGTTCTAGGGGTATATCTCTATATAGCTTGTTCACCATCACAGAGTGTCCTAGAGGGCTAATTACAGTCATCTCGCTAGAAGTAGTCTCAAAATCCAAGTTCATAGTCTCTACCACACTACTGGCAATGTATGAATGCGTCGAACCCACATCAATTAATGCAACGTAAGGGAGACCAAAAATTAGGAACGTACCGGTGATGACGTCCGGTGCATCACCCTCCTCGCGACGTCTCGCTGCGTAGACTAAGCCAGGCTGCCTAGCTTCGGTGTTGCCTGCCCCTCTGCCCTGAACTCCGCGACCTCGATTAGGACCATTGCCTCCTCTACTATTACCACGACCCCTCTGCGGTGGTCCCACATTCCTTGCTGGAGTACGGTTCTGACCCTCTGGCTGATTCCTTGCCAACTTCCGAGGACAATCCCTTACACGATGATCCGGGGATCCACATTCAAAGCAACCCCTCTCACCGGTGTAACAACCTCCCCAATGTGACTTTCCACAGCGATTACACTGAGCCGGTCTCTGATTAGAAGCCATGGGCCTTCCAGCCTGATTCGGCCCACTCTGTCTGGCCCTCTTTTGTGCAGTATTTCCCGATCCAGATGACCCAACACCTCTTTTCTGTTTGCTCCTATCATAGTTCTGTCTCACAGACTCCCGGACCCTTTCGGCTACCTTAGCCTTTTCTACCAGAACAGCAAACTCACGTACCTGTTGTGGAGCAATCAACAGCCTTAAGTCATCCCTAAGTCCGTCTTCGAAGCGGACACAACGATCGTGCTCGGTTGACACGACTCCCCGGGCATAGCGGCTCAGCCTCAGAAATTCTGCCTCATACTCAGATACCGACTTATTTCCTTGTACCAGTCCCAGAAAGGTTTTCCTCTTAGTATCAGTGTAACTGGTGCCTACATACTTCTTCTGATAAGTAGCTTTGAAGTATTCCCAAGTAAGGTCGTCTGCTGTGGCGCCGTCTCGAACCGTGAGCCACCACTGGTATGACTCGTCTTTCAGAAGCGACACCGCTCCTTTCAGCTTTTCCTCATCTGTTAAGTCGAGATCGTCCATGATCCTCTCGGTTGATTCTAACCAATATTCGGCTGTACTGGGTGCGACACCTGACACACCCCGAAATACTTCAGCTCCATTGGATCGGAGCCGCTCAGATACAGACTTCCGAGCTCCTGAACCTCTACTGGTCTCAGCCATCATTTCTAGCACACGTAGCATAGCCTGCGATACCGACTCACCCCCCGTCTGATCCTGAGGTCCATCACCAAAAGTTGGGGGTGGTGGTGGAGGTGGTATTTCATTATCCGATCCTTGGCCCGACCTAACTGGTTCTGTCACGGCCATCCGGCCTCTACCGCGTCCCCGACGGCCGCGACCTCTAGAACTCATTTCTTATGGCGCAATCTGTCTTAAAAAGCTTTATGAGTTAGTCAATGTTTTACTGATTATTAGCAAAGAATCTTATTGGCGAAGTTAAGAAGTTGTTCTTTCGATCAAACAAGTTTCAAGTCTTCTATCGTAATTCGAAGATATACATTCACCTATTCCATCACTCCCTATGCCAAATTCTTAACCCGGGGGTATTTTCGTCCTTTACCCTACAGGGGTATTTTGGTAATAAAATAATGTGAGTTTGACAAGTCAAAGGAAATTTATAAGTTTGCCAAACTTGGGGATTCCTAAAAATTTGTCTTCCCAAATTGGTAGTGTTGTGAAATCTTTGAAAATCAAGGTCATTTTGGTAATTTGCAATTTTAGGGGCAATTTTGTAATTTTCCAAAAGCACAACATTTTTGACATTTTGCAAATTAGGGATTTTAGGTATGCTTGTAAAACGAGGAAAATTTTGTTTAAAAAGAAATTTTGGGGTAGTTTGGTAAAATTTTTTTAAAACTAGGGGCATTTTTGTAATTTACCCCTAAGGGTATTTTAAAATGTCCATAAATCAAGGAATTTTGTAGTATAAATCTCATAAGTTTTAGGGAAGTCTTTAAAAATTAGAGTCTTTATAAAAATGCGGCTAATTCCCTTTCGGGTTTTAATAATAGAGGTTTAGCCCATGAACAAGTCCTCACGGTTAGGGCGAACCGAAGCTACGCACCAGGTAGGATTCCCGCGAAGAGGAGGTGAGTCGCTAAGACCACTTAAATACCAAGCTCTTCCGGATCCAATCCTAGACATGCGTACAGGGGTTACCACACCTTAACTCGGCGACTTAATCATGGTTTGTTTAATTAGGCAATTAGAATCTTATGTGATTGTTTGGGGTAACTAGTCCTAGAGTTCATATACCTTTCATACTATCTACGTCCCGTTTTCTACCTATTTAAAGATAACCATCTATACATAGATTAAAAGTACTTACAAGAGCGGATCGGTGCCGGAGACTCGACGCCATGTTGTTCAACCAAAATTATTTTCAACGGGGTTTTCAAAATCCTATCTAGCAAAATATTTTCAAGTCTTAGGCCCTCACAGCCGAGTGTTTGAACCGGGCTCTGATACCAAAATTGTAACACCCCAAACCTGGCCCACGAGTCATGACCGGATCTGGTATGTCACAAAATAAGAGAAGTTTGGAAGGTTTGGATTTGTAGTAGTAATTTAAGAAAATTTTTGTTAAGGGTATAAAACGGTGTTTGTTAAAACTCAAGTGGGTTGATTCGATTGAGTTGAAAATCCTTTCTTCCTTTAAAACCATTTGACCATTTAAATTTTAGAACATTAGTGTGATCGATAGCTTAGAAAATTTTGTTACCCGAGGGTAGCATTTTTGAAAACGCGTACAAGTACTTATTTTTGAAAACGTTACTTTTAATCGATTTGCCTAACCGTTCGTAAGTTCATTAGTTATAAGGTAAAGTAAAAACAACTACCTAACCATCCAAAATAATAAGCGGCCATATTACAACCAAATCGAATTGTAGTGAATAATTAAACTTAAAACGGGGCAAAAATAAAATTTCAAGTTCACAAAACCAACATGGCCGCCTCGAACTCTCCTCGGCTCCGCATCCGTGCTCTACTCACCTGCAAGATGATATGGGAAGGGGTGAGTCACCAAGACTCAGTGTATAAATCCCCGACCCGAAAATAACACTCATACACAAGATATTAGTATGACATGCAATTATGCAACCCCACTTAGCCATCCATGCTCCTTTTCTACCCCGTGTGGTACCAAACCACTGGTGGTGCCAAACCACTGGTGACCCGAAGTCACAATATCCGTCAATACGTGCGGTGCCAAACCACTGGTGGTGCCAAACCACTGGTGACCCGAAGTCACAATCAAATGATGGGGCCAACCCATCGTGTGATACCAAATCACTGGCGTCGATCCCGTATCTCAGATGTGGGGCCAACCCACGGTGGTACTAAGCCACAGGGACGAGACGCTATGAGGTGCCAAACCTCTGGAGGTACCAAACCTCTGGTGACCGTAGCCACAATGTGTTACCAAAACACTGGTGTCCGTCGACACGAATATTACTCCCTCTCATCAATCCCACCATCATCATGCTCATATTACAAGTATCATGATTCCATATATCATGCAATCGAATATAGCATAGCATTTTTTTAGCATATGATGGCATATACAACATATATCGTAAATCGAGTAATAAGGAAACTTACCCGAGAATCAAGCTTATGCCCACTAAGCCAAGTTACCATGTGAGAGGTTATTAATATCATTAAATAACAGTTTATACTAATAAAGTGTGTAAGAGTTTACACACCTATTTAATCGAAGATTTAACTAGGATTCTCGTGTCTATGCGATATTACAAAAGTCCCGAAACGTCCTCGTATAGCTCCTATTATTCGGCCATCACGGGTTAGTGCTTAGGGGTCTTATTGATTAACTAACAAGTCCAAAGTTATAGGTCATAGCATAACCAAAATAGGGCTCTAGGTCGAACCTTTATCGACACAAGGCAAAGTGATCGGAAACTCGAACCTCCGGTTTCTGGGCCGATTTGCCTCCCCCTAAAATCATAGTATAAATTCGGTTATCACTCAAGAATACCAAGGATGGCCTTTGGCCGAAAATGATTATTCATCTCCAAGCTTACCGAAAACCCGAAGTTATAGTTTGACTCGTTGAGGCTCTCTGAAAAATCAAAATCCAAGTACTCCTTGGTGTCTGCTATGCATGCAAACATTTTTAATTTAGTATGGCCTATACCCCCCCTTTTCCGGCCGATTCCTAAAAGGTCCTTAACTCATGTTTTCGACATGCATTGAGGGGGCGAGTTTAAAACCGAAATTTGAGAGAGAGTGAGTGTGTTCTTACCAAGCGATTGATAATGAAAGAAGGCTTGGCTTTGAAGATCTCAAAATCCCGAAGCACCTAGACAGATTCGGTTTCAACAAGTAATTAGCACCTTTGGTAAAAAGTGCCGAAACCGGCTTTTACTCCTTTAAAAGTTGACAAGAACAAGAGAAACAAAATAAGGCATTCGGCTTTGACCATATACCCACCTTATGAACCGATTGGAGAAGGACCAACTTTTAGATCTGCCCTTGTTGCTATTCGACTAAGGCTACAGTAAAAGAAGAAATGAAACTTTTACAAGGTCAAAGAGCTTAGAAGTTTCGGCCAAAGCCTAAAGCTCAAGTCCACCAAAAGTTGGTCATTCCTTACCTCGACATTGCTTCACTTCATGGACACCACTTCCAGCCGAAATTTCCTCTCTAGGAAACACCATATTCGATCATCAAATGGAGAAGAAAAGATGGTATAGAGAAGCTCCTTCGGCCAAGCATTCAAAGTTGGAAGGAAGGGAAAACAATAGAGCTACTGCCGAAATGCTCTCCTTTGCTAAGCTTCAAAACCGGCCATGGTCTCCCCCCCTTTCTTTTTGATACTTCCCATCAACAATAATAATAATAAAATGAAAAAGCCTTGTTTATTCATTTTCCCAAGCCATAAACCCATCACCAAGGATAAAATAGTCTTAACAAGGCACCTCCCATGCTCCCATGCAGCACATGTACTAATAAAATAAAAGGAAATAATATATGTATATAAATAATAATAATAAAACTATGGTTAACCCATAATTTTAGCACCCCACGGCAGCATGCCTTGAGCATGCGTGCATGCATGCCCCATGCGCAGGCCACTTGCCGACCAAAGCCAAAATTTAAAAATTCCAAAGGAAAATGCGGTTGCCAGGTCTCGAACCCGAGATCTGGGGGAAACCGCCCAAGCTTCTGACCATCCGGCTACTGCTCCGTATCTGTTATAATAACGCCGAAAATTCCCTTTAA